>CAUJRU010001204.1:0-187274 GCA_963277665.1 Viscum album | reverse complement strand
GTCTTCCCAATAGTCATTGGAATATCAAAAAGGGAAAAATATCTGAATCATTGATTTTGTTTTATCCATAAATAAAGGAAGATAATAAGGATAAAAGTATTTCAGGTCATGTAACCTATAAGCAGACTCATGATCACAAGACATTCCAAAGGTCATTTGAATGCATCATGTATTGATCATAATATCCAAGGATTATGTTGGTCCTCTTTTACAATCCAACATGATCTGGTGAAGGCACCCAGACAATCATTGATGATCATGTGAAGGTCACAAAACATGCTCTACTAACTGTTAGAAATTTCAACTAGAGGATGCATGGAAATAATCCAAATCCATTTTTAAAATAAAGGATGAAATATGAAAAATGTAAAGACCATGAATGGTTGATTACTTTCATGAAGCAAGATTAAGAGGTTCAGATTATTCCTTGAAGACCCTTGGAAACAGTGTCCATGCACCATCACAATATACAATATCGATCAAGTGATACGCCGTAGAAGACATGAGTTATTGACAATGAAAAACTCTCATGACGTATGAAGATCTCTTATCCTTGAAAAATAAATAATTAAATAAAATGTATAAATAAAGAAGGTTCTTTCAATGATAGGATATGACGGACTTCATGAAAAAGGGGTCATACTCCCCATAAAATCATCATTGATCCACCCCCAGTGAGAATGAAATAATGATGTATCATAGACATGATGATCTAATATCATATAGAACCCATTGACATGCTTCCCTAATCACATGAATGTCCCCAAACAAGTCATATTTGATATTTTAAAACCATTTCCATGGGTATATTAGTCTTTATAAGACTTCTATACATGACCTCCTAATCTTTAAAAATATATTAGACATGTAAAATTACAAGGAAGTACCCAGTTGATAATTCAAGGTCCAATAAACATAATAAAATATGGGATAGTCTATCATTCATTGTTTTTTATTCCATGATATGATGATGATGTGGAGGAATTGAGATTGGATCATGAGATGTGCATGATACCAGAATACTTTCATTGAGTCCATCTATATAAATTATATATACACCCCAATGTAAGACATATCACTAGGGATGTGGGGATTATAAATACTCTTGTCACAAAAAACACACAAATGACAGATTAACACCACAGGAAGAAACTACATGCGAGCGCATGAGTGGACCTCTCAGAGAAGCCAGTCACATGATCGCAAGGTCATCTACAAGGTAAAATTTCGGGAATGACCTTAGGGATCATGCAACATGATTATAAACTTCTAATAATCACACAATATAGTAAAAGAATAACTTATGGTATGTCAGTAATTATTTATAGAGGTGGTATCAAATTTCAATTGGGTCATGTGAATCATAAAATAAGATAACACTGGAATAAACTTGAGGCACATATGCAATAAATGATATAAAAAATACTCAAAAATAATGGAGACATATTCAAATATGGTTGCACGTGTGTTTATGTTCTATAAATGACTTAAATAGATCTTGAAACAACACTGATATATTTGATGAAAGTCAAGAAAAATTCCCTCGTTCTTGTATTTAGATCATCTAACGTCCCACAGACATGTCAACAATGTTTCACAATAACTGTTAGCATGGAACCCAAGTCATTTGAAGTCCAAAAAGATTTATAATTGATTCTAATGAAATCCTATACACATGTCACCTAAGGTATGTAGCAGCTCCAAGGAATGTTACCTAGGACATGTTTTGTCACCAATACATTCTAGATAGGTCTCACGATGTCATTTGGAAAAGTCATCTTTGATCAGGGAACACCTTGCACACATGATATCCTTGATCATTCGATGTCTTATAGACATACTTTTGAGATTATGTTATGTCCTTTGAACATGTCAATTGGATCATGAAACTATCATTGATATTGTCTTATGGGAAACCAAGGCATGTCCATATACCGTCATACATGTCATGTATACATCCCAGACATGTTAGTAAGTTAATAAAAACATGTCTTGAAGAAAATCATTCTGTTTCATGTAGATATCCAGTACATGATAACCTATTCCGGTGAATATATTTGGGAATACACCGAAATGAACAATAAAAAAATGATTCTTATTATAACCAAGATATTGTGCATTACCCTAATTCATGATCACTAATGGGAATCCATAATAGTATAAGTACCTACATGTCACAGACACTACTACCATTGAGACCCAATCATGCTCATGGGATTAACGTTCTCCCTCTTCCACAAGCAGATTGAGAATACAACTGAACTATGTTGAATCTAATTTTTTTAATACACATGATACATAGGAAACCATCATAAGTCATGAGCTCCATATTAAAAATTTTAAGGGAAAACCAAACACGTAGGTCCTACATTCAAATATTTTGAGACTAATTATTTTCTATCCCTTTTTTACCACAACAATCAAGGCTCCGATGGGATTAGGGATTTGAAATGGTTATATAATTTACTTTATGAATCTCTCTAGGTAGGGAATCTTTATGGAGTAATCCCCATTAAACATCATGATTTGACTTCCACATACCAGGGTATCCTCCTCACATAATGTCTAAAGGGTATGATGGCTCTGATTCCTAAAATATATTGGATACATTGGATGAATCCCTGAGGATCGAACTCTGTACCCAATTCTTAATTTCCTTAACATATGTCCTTTATATGTGACATTAACCTACATTGGATCAATGAGTTTTTTAGTTTTTGATTCATGATATAGAATGGTTACATAAGACACATCCTAAATGTTTAATCCATAACTCAATGTATTAATCACTTCCTTGCATAGAAGTAAACTATAGAGTACCTGGTGATATTGATTCAAAATACAAGTAGCTACCCATTATTGGAAATGGATGAAAGACTAATGATACAAAGATATGGACTCCTTAATGTACCCCCTTTACACATGGAATGGTTCAAAACATTATTATTCTGTTAGGGTAACATGTCCCATATCATGATTGGAAAGAGATTTGTAAAGATGGATTAATGAGACATCTAGGGATACATTCCATTACAAAAGCCACCGAGGAGGGATCCTACAAACCATTTTCCCTACCACCATCCCATTGTTTTCCCTTAGTCACCTTTTGAGGGAACTTCCAAACACATTTCCTCCTCGGATTCTCATTCATGAGGTAACAATGAATATAAATCATGCACAAAAATCTCTGGATAATATTTATTAGGAACATATCCCCATTTTTTCTAATGAGTTCCTCCATTATATTCGGGTGATAGCTAATGAAGGGGATCATATACCAAATCACTCAGAGATAGTATACAATAAAATTTCTACAAAATGCTTTTTGGGGGTGGAGAGTGTATATCCATACTACAACACATAATTCCCACCATTGTATTTTGATGGAACATGGGGGAAATATGTGTTATCATATTAATACTTTAATCGATGTTATCCTCTATATTATAGTGGAGATAGAAAACATCTAGCCTTAAATTTATGTACACAGTTTTCTAAAATGTCATTACATCTTAGAAATATGTGAAGAACTCAACTAGAATATTCCAGTATAGGAACATATACAGGGACTAGTTCTATTCTTATCATGACATCCAGGGAAGCAGAAAACACTGATTTGTATGGACATGTTCTTTCTCTAGAGAAAGCATATAATTTTTTCTCATCCATGATGATTATATGTATATTTTGATATAGGAAAATACATTAGATGTAAGTGATATTCCTATTCCATCTAGGGTTCTCCCAGTGATAATAGAATATAGATCCAGATGTGAAAAAATTCTTTTCGAAAAGGTTTTTCAACACACTACAAAGGCGCCAGACCTGTCTCATATTCCCATTCCAACTAAGTCGTGTGGTGTGATAGTGGGTCATTCCTCATGATAGGATTACATTCTTGTCGAAAAAATACAAAATATATTATCTAATGGAACCAGATCAAGATCATATCTCAACTTAATATTGGTTCTACCATGTGATAGAGGAACACAACCTAGGGAAGACTCATATTCATTTCATTAAATATACTTGTCATATTCCAATAGTGCATGGAAGGCAGGATCATATCCTAAATTATTCCAATGAAAAAATGCACCAGAATCATAAAGAGTATATAAATAAGGATTCTATTATCCCTTATCCAATTATGGATTCCATTTAGTATATTCTAGTGTGGAAGGAAATTTTGAACCAAGATCATTTCCCTACTTCTTCCATGGTTGACTTGTATATTCAAAAGACCCCCAATATGTAGGCTCATATTCCTTCCGACAATGATAACCCTCATTTTCTTATTTTATAATATTCTCTATTGTAGGATAATTATCCCAAAACACCATACTATTATAAATATATTTCAGCAACCATCATATGGTAATTTTTTATCCCTTCAAAACCCCAAAATGTAGGTTGACATTTTTTTATCCATGATGTAGAATGAGGCTCATATCCATAATCTTCTCAATGCGAGTGTCATTCAAGCTATTGGAGACACATTATCAACACCCCAAGGGTTTTCAACTCTTTAACTGAATCAAAAGTGGATAATTACTATAATAGTCCCCCTCATGGTAGAGCAGATATGGATCACATGGAATCTACTACTGACATCCACCATAGTCAACCTATCCCTCGTGATATCTCCCATGGATAAGGAAATCCCCCAATTTCATGGAAACCTCTATATAAATAGGTTACCAAACACATACACATTTATATATAGAGGTTCTCGAAAAATTGAGGTAAACCATATATTGTTCCCCATAAAATACAAGCATCCCTTCCCCACTATCAATAGGATCACCCAACAAGAAATTATTATGGTCTGACCAAGTGGAGGAATATATGTTTGATGAAGAGGAAGATGAAATTGATTGGCTGATAGAGTTATCCAAAAAACACCTACCAAAGATATTTTATTCCCTTTTCTACTTATGACTATGAGGTCCTATATGAGCTAGAAAATGTGTGCATGACTTAACTTTTCCCAAATATTTGGGAAAATTGTCAGTGATTGATTCCTTGACAACTCCATTATCCAAGATAAGAGTGTAATATTGAGACCATTCGTGCACTTTGTTGTCATCAATGTATGGCTTCTATTTCTATAACCTAAAACTAGGGAGTAAAAGATCATAACAAATTCCTACATATTGTTTTTCTTTATATTATGTAAACTATCCATCAAATTGTTTCTAGACCATTATTGGACATTCTATAACAATCCAATGTTTAAAAATTGTATTTGAAATAAATGAGTGTTATAATGTACTCTATATTATTATATAAATACTAAAATGATAAATAATTAATTTCATTAATAAACATTGTTACATTAATCAGAAATGAAATCGATTAAAAATAAAAACAATAAAATTTAGAATAATATAAAATATAAAAGCTAAAATGGGAAAATAATCCACTAGAATCATCACCCCCACTATAAAGACTATATAAAAGAAACAAAATGTTAGTAAAATAGTCAGCGTTATTGATAATATAATCATAGTACCTTAAGATGAATTTAGTTGAATATTCAATGAAACAATGGTGTGTTATATATATGAGTTAATGTTACCATTATAATATTAATGTGACGGTTGGAATTGTAACACAACCATTGTGAATAGTAAACTGACTGTTCGGAATAGTAACATGGCCATTGGAATTGTAAATTTACCCAAAAACTTAAATTTAGATATAAATATTATTTATAAATTAAATTTTGTAAATATAAATTTTAAAACCAAAAAAAGAATATCATTATTAAAAAGCTCAATGAAAATATAAGAACGTGATTAGTAGAATGTATTTTAAATAATTTTTTAAATAAATTTATTTTTACATTAAAAATTAGAACTACCTAATTTTTTAGTTTATATTATAAAAAATTATTCCTTTTTAAAATCGTCATTTTAAAATTTTACAAGGGTCATTTTTTGGTAATTTTCAAAAATACATTAATTTTCAGGTGACTAATAAAAATATAAGTATTCACAAAACATGTGAATCTTAAATTTCTCCATTAATTATATAATAATGAAAAAATATGTTCTTGAAATTGAGGTTAGACCATGATATATTTAAATTTTTAAATGATTCATTAAAATAAAATCCAAATAATTTCCAAACCGAACTATGTCTTTCTAATACCCAAAGTAAAAAAAGAGAGTCCTTAAAATAACAATTTCACTATTTTTAAAATTTTATTTTTTAATAAACAATTGAATTAAATTAATAGAAGTTATTTAATTTCTTAAACCCATTATATTATATATATACATGTTTTATACTGTCAAAAATTTACTATTACATGTTTTACCTTAGATATATGAATTTAATTATATTTTGTTCTCAAAATACCCATCTCCACAAGTATAAATAACCCATATCCAATACATTGTAAATAAATTTATCCCCCACTCTAAGAAGTCACAAATCCACCATAATACTTTATAATAATCCCTTTAGAATCATTAAGGGTATTCTAGAGTAATCAAACTCAAAACATCAATGTGGCTATAGTGTTGTTAAAGAGAAACTACATCGAGGATTAAGTAAGATATATACAATTTTTAGATTTATCATTATTCTTCTATTTCATTATTTTCACCCCCCCCCCTTTTACTAAAATAATATATAATATTAATTATTCAGTATTTTATCATTATATTAATTATATAATCCTATATTATGTATCATATTTATGATATAAATAAATTTCAAACATCCATTTTCAACACTCATGATAATTTCCCCTCAAAGGTTCGTTAACCACGTACCGAGACATTACCCTATCAAAAATATAACACCCCTAGATTTTGTGAATTATGATTTTTAATTAATAATACCTTTTTGATATTTTTTTCACACAAAAATAAAAATAGTTTATATTATATAAAATCACTATGTTTGGCTTGAATTATACACAACACCATGTTAATAATTCAATTAACAAAAAATAATTTTTAGTGTTCTTTACATGGAACAATGAGGATAGATTGCAATGCATAAAATAATGAATTTCTATGATGGGTTGTGTAACATGGATGACCGAGTTTTACCAAACAATAATATATTGTTATATTTTATTTATTTCATATAATAATATAAAAAAATGTTGTTAAATTATTTATTATAAATAATATATAAAATATATATGAAAATATATGGTTTACACAAACATAAATAGAATTTATAGGTTATAAATTTATTTTATGTGAATATGAAAACTGATTGAATATAAAGGGAAATATTATTATTTTTATGGTCACAAAGATATTTTACCCTAATAAGTTAAATTAACTATAATTAGTGAGTGATATTAACATAATATATATGTTATATATTCCATAAAATATTTTTTATATTAATTCTACAGATTTTATAGATAAAAGATAAGAACAAAGCCAATATTATTCGGAAAACCCTTTATTTTTATAAATTCATTTTTACCACCTTTTAATGGAGAACCCATATTAAATACATATTTTGAAAAATTCCTAGAATTAATATGTCATGAAAACATCATATTTAAATTAAAATCAAAAAAATTAGGGTAGTATAAATTTTTCATATTTTTTATTGTGGAATTTTTTAATGATTAGTTAAAAATATAGCATTTTAATTCAAAACTGCATTTTCATATAATTTATTTATAAGGGTAAATTATATATTAAATAGGTATAAAATTTTATTTACATCAGATTTTTTATTTTAATCCAATTTCTGTAATTGGAATCAATTTCACTATGAAATTGTGTATAAAAACATAGAAAACGTTTCGACGTTCTTTCTTTAAAAACCTATATTGTCTTCCAATTTGCGTGATAAAATATAAATTATTTTTTCCCACTTCTGAGATTTTATTTTGAAAAGATGGATTCAATAATTGTAATCAGAATAATTTATAATTTCTTATAAGCTAAACATACTTTTTTTAGAATTATTAGTGAATGTGATTATAATAAATCACATAGTTTAAGATAAATATTTGGTTACCAAAGAACTAAACCTTAAATTTAAGACCAAAAATGGCTTAGAAACATTAAAAAAACAATTTATGGGAATATTTTTTCCCTATATTTCTTGTGATCAAATTTATCCATTATTGGATCCACATTACATGTGAAAAACGTGTATGGAACTCCTTTGTCAAAATATTACAAGAGTGTCACTCCCCCTCAACTATAAAGGCATCATCACCACCCACTTCTTCACACATCTCAAACCATTTAGGCTATACAAACCCCTCATAAAAGATCCTATAAAAACCCCTAACATACTCCTTGAATCCAATATTTCTGTATACATCCTTCTAATTGATTCCTTCGGTGAAACCAAATGGATATACTGGATCAAGAGGTAACACTATCCCTCAAGATCATTTAGTTTTATTTCCATTACCCATTAACTAAAATCCTCTTATTACATGCTTGTATATTGATTCCAGTATCCTCAATATATTAGTATGTTATTATGATAAGTTTTTGGTCTTTACATACACATACATTAATGTAATTGGTAACTAACATACTCTTTACATGTAAGTCGAACTACCGTCTCACAAAATGATAATTATTGATTTTTCCATTACATCCACTCATGGTGGAAATTATGAAGGAAAATATATTAATATATGATATATATGATAATAATAATTTATTTTTTCTTCATTAATTTTTATTTATAACATAACTTTATTTTTTCCATCCTATATAAATATGATAGTTTCACTTAAGGAAGTGTGTTCTACCGCCCCTTCAAAGAGATGTGATTCAATCTCACACTACATGAAATGTATTAATGATTCTTTTAGTGAAACTACATTATATACATGAAATATTAATTATTCTATAATTACATATATGTATATAAATATACATATATATATATATATAATTTATTTACACTGTTTCATTTAATACTCTAATAAAATAGAAAAAGTGTTCACGCGTACATACGACATACCATATCTGTGAACAGTGTATTCTATTTTATACATATATATTATATAGATTTTTATGAAACACATATAAAAATTATACTATATATTTATATCAATTTTTACATTATATAAATCACAATATAATTATATGGACCAATGATATGACAAATTATGAGAATTGGGAAGAATAAAGAGGATATTAGCTGAAGTGAAACATTTACATAGATGTTTTACCAAGATAGTGAAATAAATTTATAATCAATTTTTTTGGTATTATAAATAATAATATGGTTATTTTACAGATTTATAATTAACTTATACTAATTATTAAGTATTTTTTAATGAGTACGATTAGAGTAAAGACACAATGTAAGGGAATTTCATGTCACTTTTTATATTGGTGAGATACATGCCATGTTCACCACTCTTCTATTTTGCATGGAATATATACTACACAAGAACATATTATTTAATTATTAATATTAAATTTTTGGAATTTAAATATCTATTATATGATATTATTTTCTTGGGTTAATGTTTTAGCAGTTACCAAATCGAAATCATAGTTTTGTCTCAATTTGTCTTCTATGAGACACATGTTTTATTATGAACCTACATTTTGTTTTGAGGTTTATAAACATCCAAATGACATGTTATATAATAAATCTCTTAATTTTCAGGATATTTTATTCTTAATTTAATTACACCTACATGGGTAAGGTTATTCGAAGTCACCAAGTGGTATGTGATTATTGAAACAATCTCATTGTTTATTGAGAATGTTTATGATTATGATTTAATTGATAAAATATTATAATGTAAATCTCAAGAACTGTCATGAATATTCATACCCTCTAGTTATACATGTTACAGAAAAGTAATTATACCATTTTTTCACAATTTGGTACATTATATGGACAATAAATTGTTTTTAAGAAAGACTAACATTACCTCTCTATATTGGGTGTGAAATTTATGTTCCATCATAACAATGATTTCTAATTCGTTTAAAAAATACTGTTATATTATGATAATTTAATGAATTATTTACACCCTTTTTATAATTTTATAACACATAAGTGTTTTTAAATAGGATGTTTCTTGTATTTTTATGGTCTAGGTACTTTTTTAAGCCTTGTATGGTGAAAAAGGAAGGTTTGACCCATATGTATTTACCATATGTCCTAACCATTATTCCATTCAATATTACGTTATAATAGTAAACAAATTATTTTATTAATGATTTCATTCAAAATATTCCAAAAATTCAATGTTTTTAAGTGGTTTTCCATAAAAGGGATTTTAAAACATTTTCAGTATTCATTTATAGGGTTATAAGTAAAAAGTATTTCAAAAAGTTGTCATGCCTAATTAATATGTTTTGAAATAAATTTGTTTTCAATATTTTTTCATGAAGTTATCATATGTTTTCAAAAAAAAGTTTTCAAAAAGTTTTTATTATTTCATCATATGTTTGAAATGTTTTCTAAAAAAAACAGGTCTTAAATGTTTTGAATCTTATTTTAAAAATTTTTTGGGAAAAAGTTTTTCAAAATTTTTCATGTATCTTTTATAAATTTTCAAGGAAAATAGTTTTCAAAATGTATCTCGGTTTTATTATATGTTTTGAAGTTTATTTTTATAAAAATTGTTTTTATAATATTTTATTCTTTTAAAAATAATATTTCAAATAAGAAAATGTATTTTCATTAAGAAATTTTTTTAAATGATATCTTTTATTATTTCTCATCTGAGATTAAATCTGTTGGTCTAACTCTTACCCTTAGTGGGAAATTATTTATAGGTTTCATCATATTATTTCCCTAAATGGTTTATGTTTTAATGGAATGATGTTTCTGAAATATCCTTCAAGGTATAAATGTTTATGAAGCCAATTTTTTTAACTGGTAATATGCTAATAAAACACACTTCCCTTTATAAGATATGTTTTGATGAAATTAATAATTAACTTGTATCTTTTTCAATATGTTAATAGAAGATTACATGTTTATGATGCCCATTTCATATCTTTGGTTGTGATATTATTGTTCATAATTTTGAGGCACATGTATGTGTGATGTAATTATGAAAAGGGTGGGACCTATATATCAATCAAATTCATTGAGTATTGATTTTTATTTCATGATATAAAATACGATGGCATTCATAGTAAACCTTGACTACTAAGATGGACATGTGGGTTAACTACGACAACCAAGAAGGTATGAGGTGTGAACTCATGATAATATGATGTCCATGGGAGTCAACCATGACAAAAAATATGGTATGGGGAGTGAAACCTTACTAATTAGATGGTATAAGAAACTATTCCTTTCATACCATGGAAATCATATTATATGATCATGTTTATGTGATAGTTACGTGTTTTAATCCTACATTATCATTTCATGAATTTTGTTCATTTTTTCCTTATCATTAGTGTGTTATGAACTACCTGGATTTATTCCATGATTCATGTTTTATGATGTTTTATATGAAATGTATGATATTCTAATTTTTTAATCATGTTATCATATACTATGCTCATGTTAATACTTACATTTATCCGTTTTTTACCAGTAAGGTGCAACTAATCTAACCCATTTTTATATTTTCATCCTACGGTTATAAAGATATGTGTTAGGTAGGATGTGTATACTAAGGTTTCTAGTCATAAAGACCCTATTGGGTGTAATTTAGCTCACTTATATATCATTTTTTATTGTTTAATGTTTCCAAACGAACTAAACTAATATGGGATTTGGATGTTTGATTTTATAATGTTATATGTATTCTGAAACAGAGATGTAATTTTAATGTATGAAAATTATGGATCACTATTGTTTGTATCAAATAAATTTTATAGTTAAAATTTGGAATCATGGATAATAAAACCATAGTTATAACTCTATGGACATGGGTAAGGATAAATATAAGGATAAAGAAATGTATAGTAAAATGTCATAGAATTTTTGTAAATGAAAGTGTAGGTGGTTTTCAAGATATAGACCCCTGTATAGATACTACA
This sequence comes from Viscum album, assembly GCA_963277665.1. Classification (NCBI taxonomy): domain Eukaryota; kingdom Viridiplantae; phylum Streptophyta; class Magnoliopsida; order Santalales; family Viscaceae; genus Viscum; species Viscum album. The sequence goes on along the minus strand of CAUJRU010001204.1, from coordinate 175,299 downwards.
TGTGGATAAGACTCTAGAGTTGATATACCTATGTGTAATAACTCCAATGAGAAATATATAGCCTAAATCAAGAAAATATTGTACATGCGAATGGGAATTGATGCACATCTAGTTTGACACTCCTAAGTGATACGCTTTTGGAATTCATATACTCTTCACAAACCATCATAATGGAGTTATTTGGGAATTTTTTATGAATAAATCAGGATATAATTGAGGATTCATAGTTTAAGAAAGGTGTTATAATTTATAAATCATATAATATGTTTTCATGATTATGTGATTCCCCATTGTGATAATAATTTCACACTCTATTATTCATAGTTATAATCAATGGTGGGAACCAGAAGGAACTAGATTAACAATTATTATGATGGACCATCTATTGATGATATGTCAAATGGGATGATCATTGGAGTAGAGGACATTGTGATCCATCCTAATAATTTTTCAAGGATCATGATCAACAATGTGTACCAAAACCAACTCCAATAATCACCATGGAAGATAAGTAAAATGTTCTCTAACTGTTTGAGTAATGGATACCATAGATGAAAGAAGATTTGGTTTCCTTTGTTTCATGAATGTGGATAGAATCACTTAATTGAATGACTTAGAGGAACAGGAAAGTGATTTACATGTGGAATGAAAGGACACAATTAAAGTTAATAAAATGGAATAAATGAATAGTTATGTTAATGAAATTGATGAGAATATTGACCTCCCGAAGACATGATCAAATATTTAGTGTATTAAATGTGTTAAAAAATTCACTAAAAAATAAATTTCTCAAGAGGAAATCCCCTAAAGATAATTAGAAAGGTTGTGTGAGTAATTGTTACAATATTGATGATAATGAGACTATAGATGAAATGTTAAAGGAAATAGGTATTATGTAATAGGATGAGGTATCCTTGCTAATTGAATAGGTTTGAAGTGGAATAATAAGTTTGTTATGTATTTTGAATCAATAATTCTGTTACTTTATGGTGAAATATAAAATGATTTTTAAATTAATGTTTTTTGCTATGAATTTAAAATAACACATTGAATGGTTCCGATTGAATAATAATGTAATTTAATGGCATGGTTATTTCCATGGAAAACAACAATTATGTTAATGATAACCCTTAATATGTTTCTTTTGTTATGATAATTTTGTTTTTATAAAGATATGTGGGAGATGAATAAGTAAATTGGAAGGTACAAATTACATTAGAACTTATTAAGGACTTGTTTACAGGTGTATTATGCTATCATTGATGAATTTCACAACTATTTTGGATTAAAGGGATAAATCAAATACACTTTTAATTAGGAAACATTCATTCTTTTAGGAATTTTTTTTATAATTCATGTCATTACCATTTTACAAGTGAATACCTAAAGAAGGTATTCTCATGTTTGGATTGCTACCACCTAGATCTACTTTGTGATATTTTGGGAATCAATGTTTGGAATATTTCATCAAATTATTTCTAGATTTTTGTATTATCATATTCTATATGTCATATAAGAAAAACCATACATTAAAGTTTATGTTAATCACTGGAGGATGTATTTTTGTGTTGCTATTGTATCGAAAAACATGGTTTAAAGGCTATTTAGTGATTATATTTATTTCAAGGATTTCCATCATATTTATTTTGGAAATTATATTAATATGGTTTTAGAAAAAAGAAATATTTTATGTTGGGTTACAACCAATCATGTTTGACAAGGCTACGTATCATGAACACATGACTGAAGGATGATTAGTGTCTCACGCCTACCGATGGCCGATGCATTGTCTGAGTTAATGTATAATTATTTTTTATGAATAAATATTACTGATGAACCAGTAGAGTTACTTTTTATGTCTAGATATTAATTTATTAATTATGATGTTTTATAATAATAGTTAGAGGAAAATATTTTTTATTTTCATCCATTAACGAGCCTTGTGATCTGCTAAGTGTTAATTTTTTTACTCTAGGGATTAAGGTTAATTTCTGGACAACAATTTATTGTTGTAGTTTATGAATCAAAAATAGTTTAAAGAATAAATAATGAAGGAAATTTTGTTTATATAAATATATCATGTTTTTATATTTCTTTATATTCTTGGTCAAGAAAAATAATTAATCTTATTTAGGATAATGATAATAAAAATGTATTCTCTGAATAACATTTTTGATGAATCGATGGACTTTAAAATCATCACATATTTATGACTTTAAGGCCCTCAAAACTTCTTTTATAATTCACTTGTTTATGAATGATAGACTCAATATCTCTATGTAAATATCACGTCTTTCCCTCCGTGTACAATCTTCACTCCCAAAATATGTTCTCCTATGTGGAAACCTAGTTATTTGTTACATTGGGTAACTATTATACATTCATCATTCCCTTCTTAAGAGATGTTTTTGTATTCATTTTTATTATGTGAGTTGCAATGAATGAAAATTTCAAGTATTAAAATTTATTAAATAAATGAAAATGGAGGGAAATTTTATTTTAAGGGAGGTAGAATCTAACTCTCCATGATTTTGTAAATTATTTTTTCAAATTAATTAATCCTTTTTTATAATATTAAATTCCCATGACTCTAAAAAATATATATTTAATATTATTGAATTATGATTGGAATGTATTATACAAAAAAATTTATTCATGCCCCACACAAAAAAAATATTAGATATCTCAACACAGAACACCGAGTTTAGTTAACATTACATGAAACAATGACTTTCCATAATGGCTTGCATAACAATCAACACCATGTTTTATCAGACAACAAGATATTATTAAAATTAAATTATTTAATATAATACGATATAACATAGACTCTAAATTAGGGGTTAGGAATAATAATAACTAATTAATCAAAATATATGGATAAAATAACTATAAGATGAATTCATAAGTTACCAATTAATTAAATCTAAATAAGAAAACCGATTGAATATAAAGGGAAATACTATTATTTTTATGGTCAAAAAATATTTTACCCTAATAAATTAAATTAATTATAATTAGTGATTTATATTTATTTAATATATATTATATATATTAAATATAATATTTTTGATATTCATTCTATAGATTTTACTGACATATGATAAGAGAAACATAGTTTTATGCTTAAAACCCAATATTTTTATAAAGGTAGTTTTACCACCATTTAATGGATACCCCATTTTAAATCTAAATCTTTGAAATTATATAAATTTAATATTTTAAAATAAACATTATATATGAATGATAATGTTAAAAATATTTATGATAAATATTGGGTATTTTTATATATAGTTTAATTTGTTTAATGAATAGTTAAATATACCGAATTTTAATTCATTTTTACAATTTCATCTAATATATTTATGATGTAAAATTTTATTTTCAATTCTTTTAAAATTTATATAGGATAACATATTTATCAACAAATTCAATATAGGTCCTTGTAATCAATTTAACTATGAAATTAGATATCAAAACCTAGCAAACCTTAAGACAATTGTACTTTTAAAACCCTCATTGTCATCCCATCCGTGTGATTAAATTTAAATTAATTTCCCAAAATCATATTATGGAAATTTTGAAAAATTGGATTCCATATTTGGATGAAGAATAATTTATAATGTACAATATGGTAAAATTTGTTTTTGGCCAAAAATATTATTGAAAATGATTAAAATTAATTACAATATTTAAGAGAAAAAAGAGGTTAACAATGTACTAAACCATAAATTTATGACCTAAAAAACATAGAAAATTATCCAAAATACATTAGATACATGTATAATAGAAATATCATCCCATTGAATGATTTTTGGTCCATTTTTGGATCCACTTTACATGTGAAAGTTTTGTATAGAAATCATTTTTCAAAATTTTACAAAAGTGTCACTCCTCCTCCAATATAAAAAGGCCTCCTCTCCTCCAACATATTCACACCCCTAAAAACACTAAGATTAAGAAAATATATAATAAAAAATAATCCAAAAAACCCTCTCTTACTCCTTGAGTCCTACCTATTGGTATAATTACTTCTATAGAGCTCGTTAGTTAAAAGCAAAAGGATTTACCTGATTAAGAGGTAACACCCTCCCTAAAGTTCCTTCAAATATATTTCCATTATCCACTACCTAAAATATTCTTCTTACATGATTTTATAAAACAATTATTATGATAAAAATACTAGGATGTTGTTATGATAATTTTTTGACATGAAAATATACATACTTCAATTTAATGGGTAACAAATATACTATTTATATGTATCACAAACTACCATGTCACGAAAAAATGATTGTTCATTTTTCTATTTTCACCATATAGGGTAGAACATATGATTGATGATATATTCAAATATAATATATATAAAATTTATTGATTCTTAATTATTCTTGAATTTTTATTTAGAACATAACTTTTTTCTTTCATTCTTGTATAAATATGACAATTTCGTTTGATGAAGTGTGGACTACCACCCCCTCAAAGCAATGTAATTCATTCTCACACTATATGGAATGTGTTAAAGTTTTTTTCTAAAACTATATTATATCTATTAAATAATAATGATAATTTAATGATATATATATACTTATATATACATATATCTCACTTACTCTCTTTCTTTCAATAAGACAATTGAACGGATATGACGTTCATACGTATGTATGACCTACTATCTCCATGAACAATGTATTAATTTTTTTAATTTTTTTTGATATGTATTATTAAAAAAATATACAACAAATATTATTGATATTTATACGATTTATTACATTTTTTTAATCATTATATTGGTATATGTAAGAAAAATATAACAAATTAAGGAACGTGTGAAGAATAGTGCAGATATTACCCGAAGTGAAACCTTAGCCTAGAATTGTTTAAAATTGGGTAATTTAATGTCATAATAACACTATATATAGTTTGAGATATAATAATATGGTTATTTTATAGATTTATAATTAAATTATATTTATTATACAAGAATTTTATATGATTATGATGAGAGTCATGACACAAGGTATGGAAGTTTCATTTCTCTTTTTATATCTGTGAGATACTTGTCATCTTCACCAGTCATTTATTTTAGGTGGTGTATAAACATTCAAAATATATATTATAATAATCTTATAAATAAATTTATTAATATTTACATGTTCATTATATTATATTTCATTCACGGGGTTAATGTTTCAAAAGTTACCAAATCGGAAAAACAGTTTTGTCCCAATTTTCCTTATTTGAGACACATTTTTTGTTATCCACCAAAATTAATTTTAGAGGAGTATTTAATTCCATTTGAAATGTTATATAAAGAATATATTTAATTTTATGGTCTTTTAATCTTCATGTAATTTTACTTTTTTAAATGGTGAGTGTGAATCAATGTTACCAAGTGGTAAGTGTTTATTGAAACAATTTCATCGTTCATCGATTTGTTTATGATTTTACATTAATTGATGAAATATTATTTTACATGTATCAATTAATGACAAGAATATAATTACATATGGTTATTCATGTCATAACCAAGTAATTGTTTCATTTTTTCACTATTTGGTACATTATATGATCAACATAGTGTTTTTAAGAAAGTCTGATTTTACCTCTCTCTTTTATTGGAAATCTGTATTCCTTCAACAAATGGTTTTAGTAAAGGTTTACAGAAATATAATACTATTCTACTATGATATTTAATAGAAAATTTTACCCATGTTTTACATTTTTAAAACAATATTTTTTAAATGAATTTTCTTTTAGTTTTTTCATCAAGGAACTTTTCTCAAATTATAATAGTGAAAAAGGAATATTCGAAACATAAATGTTTACCCACTATCATGACCATCATACCATGTAATATTCCTTTATAGTATTAAAATGTTATTTTTTAAAATAATTATTTTTATAAAACACTCTAAATTCTTTTTTTAAATTGGTTGTCAGGAAAATGGATTTCAAAAGATGATCATGATTTCTTAGTAGGTTTTCATGTAAAATGGTTTTAAAAATATTTCATGAAAATTTCATAAATTTTGAAATAAAATGGTTAAATTTTTATTCATGAATATTTAATATGATTTCAAATAAAAATGATTTCAAAATATTTTCATGATTTATTTATATGTTTTTAATGTGTTATCAATGAAATTTATTTTTAAATTTATGAAAGATTATTTTATAAGTTTCAAAGAAATATTTATTCTCAAAATGTTTTCATATTTATTTTAAGTGTTTTAAAGGAAAATAGTTTTTAATTTTTTTCATGATTCATTTATAGGTATTCAGGTTAACTTTTTCGAAAAATGATTTCAAATGTTTTCAATTTTTTAAAATCATTTATCAAGAAAGAAATATTAATTTCGTCAAGAAATTTTTTTAAAATATATTTCAAAATAATTTTCTATCTAAGATGAAATATGTTGGTGTTACTCATTCTATTAATGGGAAATTAATCAAATGTTATGTTAATATTATTTTCTTGAATGGTATATGTTTTTATGAAATGATATTTATGAAACTCATTTCTCCTTCAGTAGATTTACATTCATCAAGAACAATTCATTTTCACAGGTTATATGCTTATGAATCCCGCTCCCTTTCACGAGTTATGTTTTGATGAAATTATTATTAAACCTATATCTTTTTCCACCGATATTGATATAATAAAATGATTATGATGCCCATTTTATTTCATTGGTTACAGTATGATTTTTTATGATTTTCGGTCACCTAAATTTCTGGTTTCATTAAGTTTTGGGTGGGACCTATAACTCCCTCCAATTCACTGTGAAAATATTTATATCTAATGATGTAGAGTAAGATAGTATTGGGAGTAAACCTTAACTATTAATATGGCCATGGGAGTGATCCATTAATACCATGATGGTATGAGGAGTCAACTCATGCTACAAAGATGGATATAGGAATGAACCGTGTGTACCAATATGGTATGGGGAGTTAACCAATATTACTAATATGGTATTGTAAGAGATGACTTGGATAATATGAAAATAAAATTATATAATTATGTGTCTACCACATTTCTATGTTTTATTCCAACATTAGGTTATAATGGATTATGATCCATATTTACTTATCATTAATGTATTATGACCTACCATGATTTATGACATGATTCTTGTTAATGATTTTTGATATGAATTTTATGATATTATAAATGTTTTATCATGTTATCATTACTATATTCTGATTTTTATATAAATGTTTCTCCCTTATTTACCCTTACTATGCATTTGTGATCACCCTTGTTTATGTTTCCTTCCAAATATTATGAAGATATGTTTTATGTATGATATTTATAAAACGTTTCATAGTCTTGAATAACTTTGTATGAAATAATGTAGCTCATTTATATATCAATAGTTAAGATTCCATGTATCCATAAGAAATGAACTAATACAGTATTTTTTCATCTATTGGAATAATGTTTTAAGTATTCCATGAAAGTGATGTAATATAAATTTATGAAAACAAAAAGGATCACAATAAAAACATATAACCATCATCATGGATGGATATTATTAATTATATGTAATATATAAATATTTAATTATATTCATTATAATATTAATGAATTAATTATATTAATTTATAACATAAATTTACCAAAATAAATATATTGAGGAAAATATTGAATTTTTAAGTAAAACATGATATCAAAATGATGACCATATAACCAATGAATCTATGAAATATAATCAAATGATTATAATTTATAAATAGTGAAAAAAAATTAAAACAATTCACTTCAAGATCTATGTTTTTATATATCTACGATAATTATTCTAATGGCACAATATAAACAAAATGAGGCATGAATTAATATATGGGGATTCTCAAAACCAATTCCATTGATTTGCGATATCCCTTTTTCAATACATTTCCCATGTGGATATTCCATTAATATTCTTTAAATTTTATTTCATGTCTCTTAATATTTCCTTTTAGGGATGTACATGTTTCAACCATGATTTCTAAACCAAATAAAATGATTTACCAAAAAAGGAGGCATTTATTTACAAAAACAAATCTTGGAATGGGAATATCTTTTTTCCTATCCTAGAAAAAAATCTCTTATTGCACTTTATAATCTTAATTTTTCTTCTGGTAACCCCAATGGTTATTCATGTATTTACTATTTATTAAATCCATATGAAACCCAATCCATTCCATGATTTATTCATGATTGTGACTCTTATATGACTTATGTGGCATTCATGATAATGAAAATTTTATGATGTGAAAGGTGGGCCCACAATTACATAACCCTCAAATGCATTTGAAAATGTGATGTATCTAATGAGATTGTGGGTAATATGCCTGAAAATAGTTATATCTTTTTTAATAAGTGTGATGTTATGAATATGTAATTATGTTATGCATGTGTGTGATGATATCATTGTTCACAACTATGCTTGGTATTTGAAAACTATGATATTATGTTTTCATTTTTTTTGTATTCCCACATTCAATGTACTTATCATATGTATCTTGCATGATATTAATTATAATCTTATGATTATGATAATTTTATGAAGATTATGTTCACCCATGTTATATTGATTCAGTTCCCTTATTCATCCTCTTATTGGGATATTTTCTTTCAATTTCTTCAATATATATCTTCAGGTGATTACATTTATAAATATAACATGGGATTTTTAGGATATAGATGAAGGATTAAAATAATTCATTATGTTTATTATGTTTACGTAATGTATGTGAAAAAATTTCAAGACTCTAATCCTTTCGATACAAGATTTGTAATTATATTATATTGTTTATAATAAAATGATTTTATAGTTATGTAATGAAATGATGGTTTCATATATTCGGTATCAGTTCATGGTTTATTTAATTTAGGAATTTTATTTAGAAAACAAGAGTGAAACAAAAAATATAATTCTTTGCATAGGTAATACATTATAGAAGAATATTTTTAGAAAAGGATACACATAGGATTCCAATATGATATGAATTTATTTATAGTTTAATAAGATAGTAAATTATTCATCCTTTATAAACATACATTTTTTTCAAAAAAATTATATTTTATAAAATGGTCGAATTCTAGAGAAACTAGGTTGTCAAACCATGTAAGGGAATATGAAATGATTGTCTGAAAAAAATCCCCAACTCCATGGGGGTTGAGATCAATGCACTATAGCCATTCTTTCCCAATTGTTTTAGGTCATGAATAATATCCTAAACCACATGGAATGTAAACCTTAAACGAATAAGTATCAAATATCCAATGATCCCTTTTTGTGAAAACAACCTCTAACATTAAGCAGAAATTCTAATCCACCTATCATGAAATAGTGTATTAACCCAATGGATAAGATCATTTTTATGATCCATTTTTTTAGAGATAGAGAATGTGGAAATGAAAATTTATCATTTATTTGTAGAACCCAATAAATAGTGGGAATTGGTAAATAATGCCAAAATGAATGATAAATTAAAAGAGATGGAGTGGGGAGACATTATGAAAATATTTCTTATTTTGTATTTCCCTTTAACAATTATAATAAATATAGAATGTTAATTAATAAATACAGTGAAAAGGGGAGGTGAATCTTTCAAAATTTATGAGGCAAACATTACATGGCATGAAAGATACACCTCTAGATTTGTTACCAATAATTATAGGAAGATAGGTAGAATCTTTAGAGTTTTAAAACCACAAATATAAAATTATTCACTTATTAGAGACTTTAAAATTAATTAAGAAGCAGTTTCTTGTGATATCAATGTAGAGATGGAGTTATAATAATGTTCCCATGTTTGTGGAGATAAGAAGAGAAGAATATATTATCAAGTTGGTGCGTAAAATAAAAATGTTGGAAAGAGGATAAATATAACTAGGGTGATCATAGTAATAAAAACTATGGGTGAAGAAGGAAGATATTCTGAAGAATGCATTCTATTAAATGTGTGGGAAATATGAGTTCATAATAATGCTCTTCAAACTTACTCACGCCCATCAAATAATCATATATTTGAGGAATAGTGTTCTTATAGACTATATCAATAAGTTTTCGGTACTATTTATTAATGATATACTCATTTAATATAACATAATGGATGAACATGAATAGAATTTAAGGATTTTGTTAGTGATATTAAGGAAGGATAAAATTTATGCTAAGTTAATCAAGTGATACTTTTGGATGTTGCAAGTCATAGTCATGGGGCACATGGACACATGTGATGGAATGTTTGTAGACCCTTTAAATATAATAGAATAATATGATTGGCCCAAACCCACTTATGTAATTAAAATCCATAGTTTTCTTGGATTATCAGGGTACTACCTACATTTTCTTACAAATTTTTCATTATTTTCTAGAAATAAAATTTTACATGGAAAGGATAAAAGTATGAATGGATGGTGGAATGTGAGGAAATCATCAAGGAGCCCACGAAGAGGCTAATCAGTATGCTTATACTAACACTAGCAATGTGTAGATAATGTTTTGTGATATATAGTGGTTCTTCAATGAAATGATTTGGTTTTGTTCTCATGAAAAAAGGTAAATTGATATCTTATGCTTATTGAATATTGAAGATCCATGAGTAGAACTACTCAACACATGATTTTTATTTAGTATTTGTGATCATCACTCTGGAGATTTGGTGGAACTACCACTATGGTTAAAATTGTGATATATATACTGGTCACAAGAGGATAAAGTATGTATTCAAATTGAAGGATCTCAACCCAAAAAATTTATGATGGTTAGATATAATCTAGGGATGAATTTTCCCTATTCGCTACCATATGGGAAATGGGAATAAGGTAATTTATGCTCTTAGAACCAACAAACATACTACCCTGAACATGATGCACATTGATGATGACCCCATATTCATGAATATTAAAAGGATGGATTTAGAAATCCTATATACAAGGAATCAATCCTACCTTTCCAAAATTAATACCAAACCATCAATCCAAGATAATATCAATAAAACAGAAAGGGATGACCATGGGATCCAAAATAAGGTGAATTTCGCAATGGATAAGAATCTATATGAGTTCAATATATATGATGATAGTGTGATTTAGTTTAGAATTAGACATTACGTGCCTTCATCAATTGGGATTAGGAATGAGCCATTAGATAATGTACATGCTGTTGAGCAATGTATTGTTTTTAAACAAATCAAAATAATGTTTTTTAAAGGGGGAGATTATTTTAAATAATACTCTGTCTCTTTATGATGATTTTGATGCTCACAAATACCCTTAATTATTTACTAATTATTTCGTTGAGTATTTTGCAGGAATTTATTTTATATAACGAGATTTTATACTTCATTTATTCCGAGATCAATTTTAGCGTATTCTGGAATCACTGTAGCGCGAGATCAATTTTAGCGTATTCTGGAATCACTGTAGCGCGAGATCAATTTTAGCGCGTTCTGGAATCACTGTAGCGCGAGATCAATTTTAGCGCGTACTGGAATCACTGTTCATACCATATGTTGATGAACGTAACGTATGGATGAAAAGTTTACTTTTTATGTTATTTTGAAACGTATGGTTAATGAACCTTACGTTGTTGAAAAGTATGGAAGAAGAATATTACGTTTGGAAGGAACCTTACGTTTTCGTTGTTGAAAAGTATGGAAGAGAAACCGTACGTTAGTTTTCAGTGTTGAGTTTGTTTCTCAAAAGTATGGATCATCAACCTTACTTTTATAATCAACCGTATGTTCTTTGGAGAGTTGAAGCAAGACAAAGTATGGATGATCAACCCTACGTTTGAATGATGAAGAGAAAGTATGTATGTTCAACCTTACGTTCTGAACCTTACGTTTGTGAACCCTACGTTTGGAGCCACGTCATCAACCCTACGTTTGGCGTCGGGATATTTTTGACAGGCGATATTTCCTTTTGAATTAGTCAATCAAGCGGATTATTAGGCGGATTTCTAGCTGATTCTTAAATACGACTTTGACTGAATCAGAGACGGTTTACAACGGATTAATGATTGATTTAAACGGAGCTTTTTATGCCGATTCTTCAGGGGAGTTACAACGGCTCTGTTATTTCATTTAATATCGCGAATCTAAAGGAGATTTTCATGGATCTATTTATGCGGAAGATTTTCTCAGATTTGAATATATGTTCTATCTTGGAAACTTCGGAGATATATATACACGGGAAAGTGTGTGAAATATAGAGTTATTAATCTTTTGACGAGCATGAAAACAGAGACTGTGTGAAAGCGTTCTTTTCTGGTGATCGAGAAGAAGTGTAAAATCCTTTTTACCAAAGGAAGATTTTGATAGCAGATTCACGTGTTCTACATCGACTACCTGTTGTGAATCTACTTCTGCTGAAGTTGTGAAGTTTCTGGTAATATCTATTGCAACTGGATCGACTCAGAACTGTTTTGATTAAGGATCTTTATTTTCTGAAGACAACGATCTATCTACTGTCAATTGCATTCTGTTGCAATTGTGAAGAACAACTGGAGAAGTGTTTCTTTATCGAAACCTTTTTTTTTGAGTGATCAGCTTCTCGTTCTAAGCTGTGTGGGTTCGTGTTTGAACCAGGAAGGCTGTGTGTGCCTGAGTCTTGTAAAGGTGTCAACTGCCTGTACTCAGTTGTGGACGGGTCTGTGGAAACGAGGACCAGATAGTGAAAATCGCCATGCTCGTGGATTTGAGCGTTGGTGGAGTGGACTAGGGGCCTTCTGTTCCCCGAACCACTATACATCCGTGTGTTCATGCTTTTACTTTTTCCGCTGCATATTTAATCGTGCAAAAGCATAGTGAACAGAATTTGTCCAAATTGAAGAGATTGTAATAATTTGAAAAAGACACAATTCACCCCCTCTTGTGTATAATCCGTATATTCAGATCCAACAATTGGTATCAGAGGAGGAGCTTCTTATTTCTAAAGTCCTATCAAGCTAGAAGTATTTAAAGATTATACATAGTGTATCATGGCTGATATGAGAGAGGGAATGTCAATGGTCAGAGCACCTTACTTTAATGGAGATAATTATGGCTGCTGGAAATCACGTATGATTATTTATCTGAAAAATCTTGGTTACAGAGTCTATTCAAAGATTCTGACTCCCTATGAAATTCCTGAAAATCCCGATACATGGAGTGCTGCTACAGAGGCTGAGTATGACATAAATTCAAAAGCTATGAATGCAATCATCTGTGGTCTAGGACCAGACGAATTTAACAGAGTATCTCAATGCCCAACTGCATATGAAATGTGGCAAACAATAGCTGTTGCTTATGAAGGAACAGATAATGTAAGACAGATGAGATATGCAACTGCTAAGTTAAAATTCGATACTTTCAGAATGATTGAAGGAGAGAGCATCACTCAGATGAATGGAAGATTGACAGAAATTGTCAATAATATAACAGCTCTAGGAGAACCAATCAAGCAGGCTGATCAAGCGTTGAAGGTACTGAGAGTACTTCCTACTCGATGGAATGGAATCTCTGCAGCAATCAGACAATCAACTTCTGTTAAAGATCTAACTATGAGAGAACTGATTGGTACACTGATGATGTACGAAGCTGAAATGCAAGATGAGGTAAATGAGCATAAAGTCTACATAAAAAGGGAAAATACTGCTTTGAAAGTGACTTCTCAACAAAAGGATAGAAAGATGAAGAACAAAGAAGTGAGTGCTAAATCAGAAAGCTCTGATTCTTCAAATTCGGATGAAGAACTGGCACAGCTAGCCAGAAAATTCAGAAAGTTTTATAGTAAGAAGAAAGACTTCAAGAAATCCGTTAAAAAGGATAGCAAGGAAGTGAGATGTTATGAATGCAAAAAGATGGGACATATCAGACCAGATTGCCCAAAATTGAAAGATGCAAAGAAGAAGAAATTCTTTAAAAGAGATGATTATGAGCAGAAAGACAAGAAAGCTATGAAAGCTACTTGGAGTGTTTCTGAAGACTCAAGTAATTCTTCTGAATCATGCTCAGAGAAGGAGGAAGCCAATTTAAAAGCAAATATGTGTTTCATGGCTGAAACTGATGAGGTACACTCATACTATTCCTCTGACTCAAATAATGAATCAAACTCTGAAACAAGCCTCTCAAATAAAAAACTTGCAGCTTACCGCAATATGCTTGAAGAAAGGTATGACTCATTATTTAATAAATATAAATCTATAAAGAACTTGTACAAAGCTATTTCAGATGAGAGAAATACTTTGCTAAAACAATATAAGGAATTAATTGACAAATACAATTCTGCTGAATCAAATAAAATTAATTTTGAATCAAAAATAAAAACTCTACAGGATGAAGTATAATCTTATAAAACGGCTGCATTAATTTTTACAAAAGGAGAAAACACCTTAAATGAGATACTTGGAAAAACTGTAATTAAAAAGGAAAGGTTTGGAATTGGAAGTAAAGGAGAAAAACCTAAGTTATACAAAAATTATTTTGTTCCTAGCACTAAACAGGTTATTTGTAACTACTGTGGAACAAGAGGTCATATAGCTAAAAACTGTTTTCTAAGACAACCTCAGATATGTGGAATTAAGAAAGCTTATATTTCCAACGATCTATATGATTCAATCAATTTTAAGAAAACAAAGCAAATCTGGATACCCAGATCACTGCTTGATAACACTCCTGGACCCAACAAAATATGGGTACCAAAGCAATTTGTTTGAATGTCTTTGCAGGTAGCAGGTCACCAAAGAAAGAAAGAAATATGGTATATGGACAGTGGCTGCTCAAGACACATGAGTGGAACTTCAGCTAATTTCTCTTCTCTTACTCGAAAGGAAGGAGGACTTGTCACCTTTGGTGACAATGCCAAAGGAAAGATTATTGGTATTGGAACAGTTGGAGATCCAGAGACAGTCTCAATCAACAAAGTACTTTATGTACAAGGGTTAAAACACAATCTGATAAGTATCTCTCAACTCTGTGATGATGGATACACTGTTGATTTTACTAACAATAGTTGTACTATTTCTAAAGATAAACTGTTTAAGTTTAGAGCACCCAGAACTGAAAATGTTTATACTTTGGATTTGTATTCCTTGTGTAAACAACAAGTAAACTGCTTAACTGCTAATATAAGTGAATCCTGGATCTGGCATAGAAGACTTGGTCATTTCAATATATATGCTTTACATAAATTATCTAAGAAACATTTAGTTTCTGATTTGCCTAGTCTCAAATTTGAAAATGACAGATTCTGTGATGCATGTCAGCTTGGAAAGCAACACAAATCATCATTCAAATCTGTTAATAAAGTTGCTACAACTAAACCTCTAGAACTTATCCATATGGATTTGTTTGGACCTTCAAGAGTAGCAAGTTTAGCTGGTAAATTATATGTTTATGTATTAGTTGATGATTATTCTAGATTTACTTGGATTTTCTTTTTGAAATTTAAAAGTGAAGCTTTTAGTTTATTTGAAGGTTTTTGTAAATCTATTCAAAATGAAAAAGGTTTTAATATAATCTCATTGAGAAGTGATCATGGTGGAGAATTTGAGAACCAGGAATTTAGTTCCTTTTGCTCAAACATGGGTATTAAACACACCTCTCTGCTCCAAGAACACCTCAACAAAATGGGATTGTAGAAAGAAGAAATAGAACTATTCAAGAAATGGCTAGAACTATGTTAAATGAATATAGCCTACCTATATATTTCTGGGCAGAAGCTGTTAATACAGCTTGTTATATAATGAATAGAATTTTAATAAGATCTATTTTGAAAAAGACACCCTATGAACTATGGAATAACAGAAAACCTAAAGTAAATTACTTTAAAGTTTTTGGATGCAAGGTGTACATCCTGAATACCAAAGATAATCTTGTTAAATTTGATCCAAAATCTGATAAAGGTATTTTCTTAGGATATTCTGCAACCTCCAAAGCTTATAGAGTCTATAATAAAAAGTCAAGGATTGTTGAAGAATCAGTTCATGTGAAATTTGATGAATCTGATCCTTTTGAGAAAAGGATAGAACAAATAGATGAACCTGATTCTAATGAAAACATGAGACCAGAGAATTTAAAGAATGATTTTGAAAATGATATAAAAGAAATTCAGTCCAGTTCAGAAGAACATGATACTGAAGAGCCTTTGAATGTAATGCCTAGACAGTCTAGAACCTCAAAAAAGCACCCTTTAGAATCTGTGATAGGTGACTTAGAAACTGGTATTCAAACTAGAAGAAACTTTGGAAACATAGTTGAATTCTCTGCTTTCCTATCCCAACAAGAACCTAAGACCATAGAAGAAGCCTTAGATGATGAGAGCTGGGTAATAGCAATGCAAGATGAATTGAACCAGTTCAAGAGAAATAAGGTTTGGGAATTAGTTGAAAGACCACATGATTATCCAGTAATAGGAACCAAATGGGTCTTTAGGAATAAACAGGATGATCAAGGGATAATAACTAGAAATAATGCAAGATTAGTAGCTAAAGGATATAATCAAGAAGAAGGAATAGATTATGATGAGACCTTTGCACCTGTAGCCAGGTTAGAAGCCATTAGAATCCTTTTAGCCTATGCATCTTATATGAATTTTAAATTATTTCAGATGGATGTTAAATCTGCCTTTTTAAATGGTTATTTAATGGAGGAAGTTTATGTTGAGCAACCTCCTGGTTTTGAAAATTCTCAAAAACCAGATTCTGTTTTCAAACTTACTAAAGCTCTTTATGGCCTTAAACAAGCACCAAGAGCTTGGTATGAAAGACTAAGTTCTTTTCTTTTGAAAAATGATTTTACTGTTGGACTAGCAGATCCAACACTCTTTAAGAAAACTGTGAAAAATAATGTTTTGTTGGTTCAAATTTATGTTGATGATGTAATTTTTGGATCGACCAATAAAATTCTTTGTCATGAATTTTCAGAATTAATGCAAAAAGAATTTGAAATGAGTATGATGGGAGAATTAAATTTCTTTTTGGGTCTTCAAATATTTCAAAAAGATTTTGGAAATGTTTTAAATCAATGCAAATACATTACTGATTTACTTAAGAAATTTGGACTTGAAAACAGCAAGACATTTACAACTCCTATGTGTACTAATATAAAACTTGATTTGGATGAAACTGGAAAATCGGTGGACAACAAGTTATATAGAGGTATGATTGGTAGTTTGTTATATCTTACTGCTAGTAGACCAGATATAATGTATTCAGTATGTCTTTGTGCTCGATTTCAATCAAATCCCAAAGAATCTCATTTAACTGCTGTTAAACGAATTTTTAGATATTTAAAAGGTACTATTTATCAATCTCTGCTTTATCCAAAAACCTCTGATTTTAATTTAATTTCATATTCAGATGCTGACTTTGGAAGCTGTAGATTAGATAGGAAGAGTACTTCAGGAACATGTCACTTTTTAGGAAAGTCTTTAGTATCATGGTCTAGTAAGAAACAACACTCAGTTGCCCTGTCAACAGCCGAGGCAGAATATGTGTCTGCAGGTAGTTGCTGTGCACAGGTGTTGTGGATGAAAAACACTCTTATGGACTTTGGATTAAATTTCAATAATACGCCTATTTTATGTGATAATTCTAGTGCAATTAATATTTCAAAAAATCCTATTAGTCATTCTAGAACTAAGCACATTGATATAAGACATCACTTTTTAAGAGATCATGTGTTAAAAAAGGATATATTTTTAGAATTTGTAAATACAGAAAATCAATTAGCAGATATTTTTACTAAACCACTTCCCACGGCAAGGTTTGAATTTATTAAGGGGGAGTTAGGTTTATTTAATTTTAAATAGTTTCTTTTTAATCTTATTCTGTTTTCGAATTCTACTTAATTTCTGTTTCTCGCTATAAGCTATTTTATTTTGTTTTAAATAAAAGTAATGATTAGTGATTACACGGGAATCAAGGCTGTCAGAACCGTTTCACCTTCTAAATTGTTTTCACCTTTTTCGGAAACCCTTTCGAAAACCTAAAACCGCACATCTGCTCCAAAACCCTTTTCTGAATCTTCAAACCCTAAACTTACGAACCTTCAGAAATCGTTGTTGAAATGGCAAAGACTAAGCGTCCAGATGAAGCCGAGAGCAGTGCTGCAAAGAAATCTAAAGTAGTTGGTTGGAAAATACTGCAAGGTAAAGTCATCGATTTAGAATGGCTGTTTGAAACTAATTTACTGTTGAAGCAAGCGCTATCGTTTCAAAGCCTTGAGCAAGCTTTTAATAGTGAAAATTCTGAGTTTCTTTATGAGGCAGAAATGAGACATTTCTTTAGAACTGTTCAGTTTAGCCTTGGAGATACGGAGGACAGTTTGTTGGCTCAAATAGAGGATAAGGACTTTTCCATATCATCTGTAGAGATAAGTCAAATTCTTAACTGCCCTCATGAAGGAGTTTTTCATTTCGATTTACGGAATATTGGAGATTCTGTACATAAGTCTGAAGACATTATGTCTTTTCTGTTTGGAACCAAAGTGATAAAGAAGATGTTTATTAAAGATTTGGAGCCTGATCAGAAAATCTTAGTAAAGTTTGTTCAGACTGGTTTGGCACCAAGGATGGCTGAGATGGAGAAAATTCTGTACCCTGACATGTATATAATGTATCTTTTGATGAGTGATATTAAGTTTAATTTTCCTCGATTTATGATAAGATATCTGAGATACTGCTGTCAGAGTGAAGCAAGAATGACCTTTTTCCCATATGGAAGGTTCATTTCTTTGTTTTTATTTAAAAGAGGAATGATCAGATTGGTAAGTGCTGGGGTGAAATGTCACCACAGTAATGTTTTTAATGCTGGAACTTTGAGGAAAGTGGGATATTTCTGGAGCACAATTAAAGGAAAACTCTTACCTGTTGGAGCTGAGGAAGACTCGGAGAGTGCTCAGGCTCAACCGGCTAAGTCCAAAGAGGGACAAGCAGAATCAAGGATTAGTACAGTGGCAAGGAGAATTCGCTTTGAGATGGAGGAAGTTGAGGAAGAGAGAAGTCAGGAAGGACTTCAATCTAGAAGGAAGAGGTCAATTGATGAAGAAATTATCTCTCCTGTCTTGAAATCTTCTGAACCTGTAATTTCTTATTCATTTGTGAGAGAAGCTGTTGTGGAGAGGACTGCACCGATAGAGGAACCAGTAGCTCAACCGGAAATTCAGCTAGAACCTCAAACTGCTGCTGTGGCTGTTGAAGAAGCAATTCCACAAGAACAACTTATGGAGGCAGTGCCTGGTGAAGAAGTGGCCCGACCTCAAGAAGTTCATGAAAATATTGTTCTTGATCATTCAGTAGAAGTCAGAGAGACTACTGTTCGTGATGAACATACTTCTGAAGCTAATACAGAAGTACTTCAGGAAGAATTTTCAGTGGAAGAATTTCAGGCTTCAAAAGCTAGTTCAGTGGATCAACCTTGTCAGGACAAGGACAAAGAACAATCAGATGCAGATTCTTTACCACTTGCCTTGCCTCATCAACCTATTTCTGAACATGAGAATAGAGCACAGGGTGCCCCTGATTTGAGAAAAGAAAAAGTTGTTGAGTTGTACAAGCGTATCTCTCAGTTGGAATCTGAGAATGATAGTCTCAGAAATTCTCTGAACTTAGAGCAGTTGAAGTTTCAGAAGCTGAAAGAATGTACTGTTTCAAGACAGGAAGTAGATTTGTTTAAAACTGATATGTTGCATGCTGTTGATCAGTTGAAATCAGAGATGGTAACGAAAGATGATTTGTCTGAGATGAAAATTTACATGGAGAATAAATTTGAATCTGTTGCAAATAGTGCTGTGAGTGGATCAGGTTCTTCACCTGATTTGATTCAAAGATTTCAAGAAATTACTGGAGCACTGAGCAATATGAGTGACAGATTACACGATCTTCAGTGTAATAGTGCCCCTTTGTCAGTTTTGCTAGATAATCAGAAATTTTTGGTAGATCAGTTGACATCTGGAGAGCAACCGATTAGGATTCTTTTGAATTAGTTATCAGAAAAGCTGGCTCTTTTTGTTGAAAAAGAAGAAAGAATGCATGAGTTTTTCAGAGTTAATTTGATTGAAGATATTCATATGACTCAGGAGAATAGGGATCTTATCATCAAGTTAGGAGATGGGATGATGAAGAGGCTTCGAGAACAGTTTACAGAGATCAAGATTGCAATTCAAAGGAGATAGACACCTTTTTACCTGTCTTATCCCTAAACCTTGATTCCTCTGTATATCACTGTCGTAGCTTGTGAATAAAAATTCTTTTCTTATCTTTTTTGTTTTATTATTTATTGATTTATGATTAAGTTAGCCAGTATAAGAAATTCACTTATTCATACCCAGTTAATTATAGCATTTACTTATAGTTCAGTGCAATATTGAATGTGTTCAAATCCGTAATTTTTCATTCTTTTTGATATCACAAAAAGGGGGAGAATTTGGATAAACACAACATTTAAATTCATTCGTTTCCTATGAAGAAATTTGGATATATAGGAGCATTTGGATATATACGACATTTATCTTTTATCTATTTGAAAATTTATTTTTATGGGAGAGTTATGGGGGAGAAATTTTATAGTTAAATATTGTTTTAATCCTTTCAAAATTCTAAAATTTTATAAAACTTTTTTTTCAATCAAGATTGCAATTAAATTAGTTCTATTATTTTATGGGTTTTGTGATCATCAAAAAGGGGGAGATTGTTGAGCAATGTATTGTTTTTAAACAAATCAAAATAATGTTTTTTAAAGGGGGAGATTATTTTAAATAATACTCTGTCTCTTTATGATGATTTTGATGCTCACAAATACCCTTAATTATTTACTAATTATTTCGTTGAGTATTTTGCAGGAATTTATTTTATATAACGAGATTTTATACTTCATTTATTCCGAGATCAATTTTAGCGTATTCTGGAATCACTGTAGCGCGAGATCAATTTTAGCGTATTCTGGAATCACTGTAGCGCGAGATCAATTTTAGCGCGTTCTGGAATCACTGTAGCGCGAGATCAATTTTAGCGCGTACTGGAATCACTGTTCATACCCTACGTTGATGAACGTAACGTATGGATGAAAAGTTTACTTTTTATGTTATTTTGAAACGTATGGTTAATGAACCTTACGTTGTTGAAAAGTATGGAAGAAGAATATTACGTTTGGAAGGAACCTTACGTTTTCGTTGTTGAAAAGTATGGAAGAGAAACCGTACGTTAGTTTTCAGTGTTGAGTTTGTTTCTCAAAAGTATGGATCATCAACCTTACTTTTATAATCAACCGTATGTTCTTTGGAGAGTTGAAGCAAGACAAAGTATGGATGATCAACCCTACGTTTGAATGCTGAAGAGAAAGTATGTATGTTCAACCTTACGTTCTGAACCTTACGTTTGTGAACCCTACGTTTGGAGCCACGTCATCAACCCTACGTTTGGCGTCGGGATATTTTTGACAGACGATATTTCCTTTTGAATTAGTCAATCAAGCAGATTATTAGGCGGATTTCGAGCTGATTCTTAAATACGACTTTGACTGAATCAGAGACGGTTTACAACGGATTAATGATTGATTTAAACGGAGCTTTTTATGCCGATTCTTCAGGGGAGTTACAACGGCTCTGTTATTTCATTTAATATCGCGAATCTAAAGGAGATTTTCATGGATCTATTTATGCGGAAGATTTTCTCAGATTTGAATATATGTTCTATCTTGGAAACTTCGGAGATATATATACACGGGAAAGTGTGTGAAATATAGAGTTATTAATCTTTTGACGAGTGTTGACGCTCCTTTCGTCACGGAATCTAAAGTTCGGAAAAGGGAATATCTGAGCTCAAAGTGATTAATCCTTTGAAGAAACATCAAAAAATCGACAAAGGGATGAAAAAGGAGAACATTGCCCATGTATCGCGCAAGTTCCATCTTGGTCGCGCAAGTCTACTTGCGCGCCGCCTTAACACTTGCGCGACCCCTCATGGTCGTGCAAGATACTTGCGCGACAGATATGGTAACCGCCCAGTAACCGCCCGGGGTCTTCTTTTGCCTATAAATAGACCCTGTGGGCCCCCCATTCGAGGAGATCTCTTCCCAGAAACTCGGATCAAAGCTCCCGACGCCCAAGTCTCTTCTCAAAGCTTCCAGAACACTTCTAAGGTAATTTCTTACCTAGAATGGAAGATCTAAAGGGAAGAAGGAAGGCCTAAGTGTTGAAACTTATCAAACACTTGCGCGCCGACTTAATTCCTTCAATATAACTTGCGCGTCCCTCTTCTGGAAGAACCTCAAGAGGATGGGAAAGGGTTTAATAAAGAGTCGCTCAAGTAATTCAACCCTGGTTGAAAATCGCGCAAGTATCCCTTATGTCGCGCAAGTATACTTGCGCGACCAATACTTGCGCGCCGCCGCAGGACTTGCGCGACCTTCAATACTTGCGCGCCCCTATCTTTTTGGGTGCCCATCTTGCCCTTTTTCACCCCTCTTAAGCCATTTTCACCCTTCCTATTCAAGATTCAGTCTTCAAGATACTTTTCAAAGCCATTTATGGCATGATTTCTTGATTTGACATCCTTATCTGAAAGGAATTATGTGAAATATCTCTCAAAACCTAATGATTTAAACATCTTTATATCACCAAAGATTGAGAGTTCATTCATTCAACCTCATCCTTTAAAATGAGAGAATCCTAACCTGGTTCTCCTTTTCAGGAATAATCCCCAGTTATAAAACCTTCAATCTTGGGCATCTTTCTTAAGAATAAGCCCCAATCAAGTCCTTCAATCTTGGGCATCCTCCTCAGGAGTAAGCCCCAAACCTTAATCCCTAACCTGGGTCTCCTTTTCAGGAATAAAGACTCAGTCATAACCTTGGGCTTCCTTTTCAGGAGTAAGCCCCAAGTCCCCTAACCTAGGCTTCCTTCTCAGGAATAAGTCCTAGTCATAAATCTTGGGCATCTTTCTTAAGAGTAAGCCCCAAGTCTCTTAAAATTTCTCTTAACCAGTCATAAATTTCCTTTGATTTGGGTTTCCTTTTCAGGAATAAAACCCAATCATAAGTCCCCTCCTAACTTGGGCATCCTCCTTAGGAGTAAGCCCCAAGATTAGAGTATTCAAATCTCCATGAAGCACATATAACTTTGTGGACCCTGTTCATGGATTTTCTTCCTAAAAGTAAATCCTAAACCTTCATCTATCTGGGCAGTCATCCATACATAATCCCCAAACAAAATTCTTATGATTGCATCCTTCATGGCACAATTGTCTAAATTTTACCAATACCTCTTGTTTCTCATACCGAGCATGACTCACGTGAGCTTAGAGTGTAAAAGTAATTATGACATTCATCTTTGAGCCATCAATCATAAAATATCATATCCCATTCCTCGAACTACGTGGATTCTGATTCCTTTTTTCAAAACAAAGGATACGTAGGTAGCCCATTCATGGGTTCGATCCCAACATTGAAATAATCTCTGTCCTTCTGAATGACGATAAACTTCAAGTGCCCCACTGAGTGGCTTTAAAACCAGCCTGGTCATCAAAATGACCAAGAGACTTTTTTATAAATGTTTTGAAGGATACCATTGACCAAGAATCTCTAAACAAATATAGATGATTCTATATTGATGAAGAACCTCGAATACATATAAAAGATTCTCTAAATTTCTTGCATATTTAATCATTGATTGTTAAAACTAAAGGAAAGCTCATTTTATACTTGGTAATGTAATAAGGATTCACGAACTTAACTTAAATCTATAAAGAGAGTCCCGGAGTAGACAATAATTCCCCTCAAAAAGGTGTGATGAGTCCGACCTCCCATCCTCTCGACCAATGCAAATTCCTAAGCCTCATTAGCCCACAAGCTAATGAGCGCCTGCCTTTGGAAAGTAGGTCCAAAAGGATGTGGAATCATTGGATGTTTCCGGTTCTACGAACAAACCCGTTAGAAACCGATCGGAACGTTTGAATCTCCCGTCCAGGAGGTCATCCCCGGATTCCGCGCGAAACAAAAATGGTGAACCCGACGTGAATCCTTAACCAAGTTAAAGTGATGTTCTTCTTAGATGTTAGGCCCCTTGGGCCAACAAGGCAATCATTGACATATGATCATCCAAAAGATGCAGTAGCCGGATTCATCTTGATTATGTCTGTTATATGGAACAGGCACTCTTTTTTCAAGATCTCCTACAAAAAATGGCTTTCCTTAAATTCACCCCTGTGAATACTGCTGCTGAGAACACCTCTACTGTGAGGTCTGCTGCCATGAAAACCAATGCTGCTACTCCTGCTGGAACGTCATCCGCTCTGAGGATGACATCACCAACTCAGCGTATTCAACGCTGTGTTTCAAATGCACTGGTTAAGGAGTACCGTCGCAACGGTACTATCCCAACTCTGGAGGCCGCTCGTCAAGCCCTCCAAGTTAACAATTCTACCTGGTCGTCCGGACAACGGCGACCAGCAATCAAGAAGCAGGCGGTGCTGACTACCGTCTCCAACCGTTTCGGGTCGTTATCCCCGGAACGCAATTTCCATTCACTCCCTTATTCTGAGGAAGTGAATGAGCAGGTCCCGCGGGACCTTAATTCAAAGAGACAGGAGTCCTTTTCAAGGGCTCCCATCAACAATCGCCGCCAGACTCGTGCGGTAGTGCACCCTCAACATGATGAGGGTACCGGCTCCAGGCATTCAGCTCAGGTTCCTCGAACCCGAGCAGGCAAGATGAATCACCAGAGACGGAATCCGGTTAATAATAGGCAGGTTGTCATCCCTGCCATCTCCGGAGAAGTCCACCAACCTAACTTGGTGGCAAATAACGAGCATGCATACACACCTGTTCGTTTTAATCCCGCTGTCCAGCAGACTCGTCTGGCAGCATCAAGCCGATCCCGCCAGGCAATTCCGGCGGAGTACCATAGGCAGGAACATACACCTGCTTATACATCAGCAGTTAGTCAGCAGGCTCGTCTGACTACATATGATGGATCTCGTCAACCGCGTTTGGCGAAGTGTAATCAGCAGGCACATACACCTGCTGATACTAATCAAGTCTACCAACAGTCTCGCTTGGTAGCACCCGGAGAAGTCAGTCGGAAAGTCCCGACGACAAACAGGAGGCAGACTAAACTCTCTGCCTCCACACTTGAGTACTGTCAGGATTCACTGACAGGAAAAGGAGGACAGGAGCAGGCACATACACCTACTCCAAGCCCGGAATGGACGTATATCCCTGTTCCGGCGGCTGAAGTCACCAAACATATTTTGTCAATGGTGAAAGAGCAGAAGCAAATTCCTGCTCATATTCTGGATGCTTGCCAGGATATCATAACAGCTTCAGCTTCATCTCAGGGACAGACACATAAATCTATCCCTAGCAGTGGAGTGACACATCAACAATTCACTCCGGAACAGACACACACATCTGTTCCAGTCCAAGAGGGTTGTGGGGCCTACTCCCCCATATCATATGGACAACCAAGTCAGGCACATACACCTGATTTGAGCGATGATCGTCAGCCTAACCTGACCATCTTTCCTGATCAGGCACATACACCTGCTCAGAGCAATCACTTTCGTCATCAAGTGATTTCTAAAGCGAGTAAGAAGGCATCTAAGAAAAAGATCCGCCCAGCACAGTCAGGAGATCAAAGGCCAATCTGTAACAAGGCCTTGCTCGATGCTGGAGTTCTTGAAGCCCTCAGACATTTATCTGTCGGAATTCAAGATTCTACTCCCTCAGTTCCCAATAACAGGAACATTAATCCCGAAGGTCTTCAACAGACACTTCCTCATGAAGACTTGCTTCATGAAAATTCGGTCAATCTTGAAGTTTCTTCTTCAGATGAGAACCACAGGAACCCTCTGTGTGGTCAGAAGACCAAGGAGCAAGAGATATCATCTTTTGCTGTAACCCATCATGAAGGTCCTCCTCATGGTGATGAACTTCGCTGCGAAAGTCCTCTCCGCAGTAGTGATTCACATTGTCTCGAAAATTCTTCAGAAGGCAATGTAGTGACGAGAAAGCCCTCCTATCTCGAGGCACTTGCAAACGTAAAACCAGTCATGTCTGAAGTTTTACTATCGGCAGGTGAAACTCTTTCTCCATCAGAAGATAGCTTGGGGTTCAGGTTATTCTCCGAACCTTCCCTAGGTCATTCATCTTCCAGCATGAATAGTGATTCCTCTACCAATCTTGTTGAATCCGATGAAGCAACAAGGAAACACCAACTCTGGTCCAAACAGGTAGAAGAATCTTCATTTAATGATAAAGAGGAAATGCTGAACATGAGGAAAAAACTGGCAAAAGGTGAAGTACCAGTCATGTTTTGGCCTTTGGCTGATTCACAGTATGACATTCCAAAGATGTTGACGGATGATGGAATCCATGATATTCGTCTTAACATATGGAAAACTCTTTGTCAATTAAAGAAGAAGGTATTATCTTACGATGAATATGAAAATCATCTTAAGATAATAGAAGGGTTACAACGCCAGATTGATTTGGCATCTCTATCAGTCTCTCGGTATCCGAAGGCCGAAAAGCAACAGAGAACCCTTCAACGTTCATGCCTTGGCGCGCTGAGAAAATTGCGTCAGTTAATTTCCAATGCTCCATCTAATGTTCATATCAGAGGATGGGGTATTCACGGAGCACTACATTTCACAGTGCTTTCCGGTCAGCAAAGCCCGCCGAAAATGGTCTCATGCAATGTTATTGCCCATGGCCGGCCACAGTCAATGGGCTTTGTTCATAATCAAAATCTTGCTCGAGATCAAGCTTCAACTAGTTCCTCTCAAAATCAAGTATATAGAGAACAGGTTGTTGAATTGCTCCTACATCAAGCAGGCGAGAATATTGCGCAAGCCTCTCGTCTGGAGCAAACACGTCATCAAATGACAGAAGTTTCGGAAATCATCCAACGGTCTGTTGAACCAGGTGATAAAAGTGGATACAGGTTAATGCATCCAGCTAATTTCCGAACTAAGATCCGCAAGATCAAGAGAGATTTCAAGAAGATCTCAGACATAGCATGTCAAGAGACACCCCAGCTTGCCAGACTGGGGACTTCTCTAACCCAACCCTCAGAATCAACGAATGGGATTCGAGGAGTTGAGCAGAAGCAACAGGAACACCCCCAGTCCACCGGACTGGGGACTTTTTCAAATCTTCAATCCCTCCCTCAGAGAAAGTCAGTATTCTCTCGATTAGGGAATAAGCCTCAAGAGGAACGAAGAGCCAAGATGTCAGGAGATTCTCTCCAAGTGACGGTTCACAAAGAAATTCCTGAGGGGTCAAGTCAACGGAATGCCATGTCTTATCATGGACATAAAAGGAGACAATATCATAGAAATGCTGATAGAAAGGATTTCATGAAATATGCATCCATTAATGTCATCACTGCCGTTGCTGCTGATTCACCAGATGAGGCTCAATCAGAGGGATCAGATGAAGAGGTTCCTGTTCAAGAAGTTGCGCACACAGACCTAAATGAATAAGGTGTGCGCACACGTAATCAAAGGCTTACCCAAAATTTGGGTATTCCTTCAAGTAACCCACTTCCCCCTCTCCGAAAAGGATCCAATAAGGGGAAAGGAAAGAATCAGGTTACTTCTCACCCTTCCTCTGAAGGAGGTCAATCGCTCTCATTAGAGCAAAGGCTTGCACAACAGGAGGAAGAAATGAAAGAGTTAAGAAGGTTGAATGCAGAACTACTTCAGAGTAGTCTTCTTCTTAAGAATGCTGAAGTCCGACAGCCGAAGGAATTTGTTGTAACTACTGAGATGGATCAGGAATATCCTCCTTTATCAGTACACCCACAGAGGTCTAATCCTACGGGTCAAACGCAACAACGGTTGGCAGCACTACCATTAGTTGCAGCACCAACCTCCACGGCTGTCCAAGCTCCATTCATTGCACCTACCCAAAACCAAGTTCAACCTGACGTTTCTCAAAAGTTAATAACTACTATTGAGTCATTAACATCTCGGTTAGAAACTATGGAAGGGAAACGGGCGCAAGTTCAACCTGAAAAGAAAGTTTACCCTGAATGGGTAGATTCAATTTCTCCTCCATCCAGTTTTGGAAACCCTATTTTCCCTACTTTCAATGGATCAGGCGACCCTGAACAACATTTGACGCATTACGTGTCTTGTTGTGATCCTATGATGGGAACTCCAGAACAACAAGAAGCAGTGAAACTCAGATGCTTCGTGCGAACCTTGCAAGGACCAGCTTTTGTCTGGTATACAAGCTTGAAATCCCGGTCAGTCATCGGATGGGAGGATCTTCGTCAAAAATTCCTTCTTCAGTTCAGCTCAACTTTGCCAAAAACGACAGTTTTCGATCTTACAAACTGCAAGCAAAGGGAGAATGAAAGAGTCTCTGATTTCATTGCTCGTTGGAAGGGATTAACGTATTCCTTGAGTTTATCACTCCCTCAGGAGGAATTATTGCCAATCTGTGTGGAAAATTTGCGTGACGAATTACGCACGCCATTGATCCCTGTGAAATACACAGGAGGGTTTCGAGACCTTACTTCAATCGCTCAACAGATTGAAGATTCCTTTATGCAGGCTAAGGTTAAATCTCGTGTAATTCCATCAGCTCCAGGAAGAAGAATGGGTAAAGCAGAAACTGCTACAGTTATGCTTAAACAGGCACCTGTACCTATTTCTACTTCAAAACCTTCATCTTCTCGAAGGGCTCCACCTCTTGAACGCCAACAACAAAGGCTGTTTCGTCCAAATGATCAAAAAGATCAACGACGAAAACAATTTGAGGATATGAAGAGTAAAACATACTCTTTCCGAAGTGAGCAAGTTCCTGGTTACTTCATTTCAGCTCTGGAAAATAATTTGGTTCAATTACCAGTGCCGAAGAGACCAAAAAAGGAAGGAGATGAAGACCGTCCCAATTATTGTCCCTTTCATCAAATGTTGGGACATCCCATCCAGGAGTGTTTTGTCTTTAAAGACCTCCTACAAAAGATGGTTGACTTGGGACAAGTCAAATTGAAGGGTTCTTCAGCTCATGTAGCGTGTATTACCGCTACAGATCCAGAGGAAGGAGGCGAGTGGCAGGAAGTCAAAAGCAAAACTGCGAAAAAATATGATGATTGGATGGTCAGAAAGACAATCAATCGGACCCATTCCATTTTGAGAACACAATTGAAGAAGCCAATTGTGTCTCCTACAAAAGCTGCAGTAAAGCCTCCATCAAAGGACAAATCCTCAAAAGGGCAGCGTAATTCAAAGAAGAAAGAGGAATCAGGAGAAGATGAGTATGTATCAAAGCCTAAATTGTCTTTGACTCTGGCAGATTTCATGCCATCTACTTCAAAGCAACGGGCACCGTCCCACCAAACGGCACAGCCTAAACAGGCCAACCAGGCAGAGTCTTTATCAGACGAAGAATTGATCTTTGGTTCTGTTAATATGATTCAATTAACAGATTCATATTCCAGTCTTGATGAGCCTGAATTCCCTGTATCAAATAAAGGAACCCGAGGAAGTTCTAGAGGTTCAGGATATAGGGGAAGACGTGGATCTTTCCGAAACCACTACTCTAATTCTACCCCTGCTAGCACTGTATATGCAGCAGAAACTCGTGGTAGAGCCCTTCAGCGAGCTCAAAATGAACAAGCAAGTTCTTCTGCTAATGGCCAACTCAGCTTCGGCACAATTATTTTGGAAGACCGATTAAAGGTTCCATCTTCTTTATCTCAGCAAGCAAATGGATCTAATCAGTCTAATTTTCCAAAACCAAAGATGTTGCCAACTTCAATACAAGATGCATCAGCTTCCAAAGCATCTGCTTCCAAGATACCTGCTAAACCACATATT
Source organism: Viscum album (assembly GCA_963277665.1). Lineage (NCBI taxonomy): Eukaryota > Viridiplantae > Streptophyta > Magnoliopsida > Santalales > Viscaceae > Viscum > Viscum album. The sequence goes on along the minus strand of CAUJRU010001204.1, from coordinate 145,493 downwards.
CCTATTGGGAAACGCAGGCCTCTAGATCAAAAGTATGATATATTGAAACACTTGGCCCAAGTACCAGCCAAATTATCAATTTTGGATGCTTTGAATCTATCAAGAGATCTTCGGGAAGCACTCATCGAAGCTTTGTCAAGTCCTCAAGAGTTTGAAGCTGAGATTGCTGCAGCTGAAATTTATCACATAGAGAATAATCCTGCAGAATGTCATGCAGTGATATCTTTTACTGATAAAGATGAGGATGATGTTGTGCATGGGCACATAAAACCTTTGTACTTATCTGGCAAAGTCAATGGTATAGATATTCGAAGAGCTTTCATTGACAATGGTTCAGGAGTCAACCTTATGCCCATTCGCACACTTCGTCGATTGGGCCTCACAGAATCTGATTTATCTCCTTCTACCATGATGTTGCAAGGATATGATAAAAATGAACAAGAACCACTGGGAGAAGTTACGCTCAGAACTCAGTTTGGAGATCTTGTTTCCAATTCAGATTTCATGATTGTTGATGAAGACTCAGCTTTCAATATCTTGCTTGGAAGACCCTGGTTACATCAGCATGCAGCTATTCCGTCATCATACCATCAATGTCTCAAATACTGTTTCGATGGTCAAGTTGGAACATTGTATGGTGATAAGGCCCCGTTCAAAACATGTGAGTCTCAATACATTGAGGCGGAATTTTATCACATGATGGGAAGAGAAAAATCTACAATGAAGGAAATTACCAAAGTTAATGCTCCATATGGTTTGGAAAAAATTCCAATAAATCCATTTTCACATGTGAGTACAGATTATGTGTTACCTATCAGTCAAATTGACAAAATAGGCCCAAATCAAAATACTCTTATGGAAAGATCCATAATGTCAATTACGGCAATCGAGCCAGACAACATGGGAGAGATTGGTAACTTACCAAGCAATGATGAAAGCATAAGTGGTGACGTTTTCATTTCGTCTGCTGAAATCCAACAAGTCTATACTTCACTAATCAGGCCAGAAGAAGTTATAGCAACACCAGAGGTGAATGTTGATGTCGATTCTCAATCCATCATCTCCTCTTTATTTCCCAAAGAAGACCCTTTTTCATCAATAGGGACGGAAATGGAAGCTTCTTCTTCAAAATGTGAAAATTTTGACATCTCTTATGATCATGAGAATTTCGTCTTTTCATCTACTTTGCAAGTAGAAACGGAAGATATAACACATGATGAAGAGGAAGAGGAAGATCTTAGAGATGCTCCTCCAGCATTTGAAGAGGGTATCTCTACCACTGTGGATGAACTCAGAGAAGTAAATCTGGGTACAGAGAAAGATCCACGCCCCACTTTAATTAGTGCGACCATGACCTTTGAAGAACAAGAGATGTATATTTCTTTTCTAAAGCAAAATAAAGATATCTTTGCTTGGAATTATACAGAGATGCCTGGCCTTGATCCTGATGTTGCCACCCATCATTTGGGTTTGCCAAAAGAACATCGAGGATTCAAACAAGCCGCGAGAAGAACACACCCAACCTATGCTTCCAAAATCGAGGCTGAAGTGGATAAGCTTATCAAAGCTAACTTCGTCAGAGAAGTTCAATATCCCAAGTGGTTGGCTAATATTGTCCCAGTAAAGAAAAAGAACGGACAAATTAGGGTTTGCATCGATTTCAGAGATCTTAATCGGTATTGTCCCAAAGATGATTTTCCAGTTCCGATTACAGAACTCTTAATTGATGCGACGGCTGGCTATGAAGTACTTTCTTTCATGGATGGATATTCTGGATATAATCAGATCCGAATGGCCCCAGAAGATGAGGAATATACAGCCTTCAGAGCTCCTCAAGGTGTGTTTTGTTACCGGGTGATGCCCTTTGGTTTAAAAAATGCAGGTGCAACATATCAACGCGCCATGCATCATATCTTCAAACCTTTTCTAGGGAAATTTGTTGAATGCTATGTAGATGATTTGGTGGTTAAATCCAAACAACGTTTTGATCACTTGGCTGATTTGGAAATCATATTCCACAAGCTTCGACAACATAATTTGAAGATGAACCCCTTAAAATGTGCTTTTGGGGTAACCTCAGGAAAATTCCTCGGCTTTGTTGTACGCCATCGTGGTATTGAAGTCGATCCTGAGAAGACCAAATCAATCCTTGGTATGTCACCTCCTCAGAATTTGAAAGAATTAAGAGGACTTCAAGGACACTTAGCCTATATTCGGCGTTTCATCGCCAATTTGGCAGGCAAAAGTTTACCTTTTACCAAATTACTGAAGAAAGGAGTCACTTACCAGTGGACTAAAGAATGTCAAGAAGCATTTGATGTTCTCAAGAAATACCTCTTAAGTCCACCAGTACTCATGCCACCTGTTGAGGGTAGGCCTCTTATCCTCTATGTGACAGCTTTAGAGCGATCATTGGGTGCCTTTCTCGCTCAAAAGAATGATGCTGGGAATGAAAATAGTCTCTACTATCTCAGTAGAACTATGCTTGAAGCAGAAACCCGGTATTCGAGTATTGAAAAATGCTGCCTAGCATTAATCTTTGCAGTTCAGAAACTGAGACACTACCTGCAACATCACGAGGTCCAATTGGTATCTCGTAATAATCCACTCAAATTCATCCTTAGTCGTCCAATGCTTACAGGACGTCTGGCAAGGTGGGCGGTTATTCTACAGCAGTTCGACATTCAATATGTGTCTCAAAAGGCAATTAAGGGCCAAGCTCTGGCTGATTTCCTGGCTGAACACCCTTCAGTGGAAGACACATATTCAGATATCGAACTCCCTGATGAGGAAGTTTTTTCTATTCAAGAGAATCCTCAAACATGGGAAATGTATTTTGATGGTGCTTCTAGAAGTCCAACAGGGAAGAAAATGGAAAATCCTAAATTCAACAAAGTTGGTTTAGGAATTGTGCTCATTTCTCCAGATAAGGCAGTGTTACCTTATTCCTTTTTGTTGTGGGAAGGTGGTACCAATAATGAAGCTGAATACCAAGCTCTCATTGCAGGCTTGGAGTTAGCGCTTCAAGCACAAGTGAATCACTTAAAGGTAAAAGGTGATTCAGACCTGGTAATCAAACAAATCAATGGGGATTATGCCATCAGAAAAGAAGAATTAATCCCTTTGTATGATTACGTCAGAGAGTTAATGTCGGAATTCCCTTCAGAACCGACATTTTCTTATGTCCCAAGATCACAAAATGCTCAAGCTGATGCACTGGCTAATATAGCCACAGCTTTAGTAGATCCAAATCGGGACGAGACAACCATCGGTATTGCCCACCGTCGTGCAATTTCACCTTATGTTCAAGTCAGAACAGAGGAAATTAATGAAATTAGTCCCATTCCTGAACCATATGGTCATACTACAGGATGGATGTCACCTATCAGGGAATACCTTCAAAATGGAACACTTCCACCTGATAGAGCCAAGAGAGAACAAATTCGGCGACGTGTGGTCAATTTTACTCTTTATGATGGTCCAAACCACCTCGAGAAAATTCTCTACAAACGTGGTTTTGATGGAGTTCTCTTCAGATGTATTGATGGTGAAGAGACAATGGCTGTCATAAAAGAAGTGCATGCAGGAGTCTGTGGTGCCCACCAGTCTGGACATAGATTGTCTGATCAAATTCGAAGACTTGGATACTTCTGGCCTTCAATGATACAAGATTGTGTTAATTTCACAAAGAAGTGTCATTCATGCCAAGTATATGCCAATTTCATTCATCAACCTCCAGAGTTGCTTCATACAGCTAAATACTCATGGCCATTTTCCACATGGGGAATGGATGTGGTGGGACCTTACCCTTCAGCTACGGCCAAGCAGTTTAAGTACATTCTTACTGCTACTGATTTCTTTTCCAAATGGGCAGAGGCAGTACCTCTCAAAGAAGTCAGTTCTAAATGCATTGTTAGTTTCATCAAGTCTAACATCATTACTAGATTTGGTGTCCCTCATACCATATTGACAGACAATGGCACCAACTTCTTCTCTTCTGAGGTAAAAAGATTGTATCAAGAATACAACATTAAGTCCAACCATTCATCTCGATATCATGCAGCGGCTAATGGCCAGATAGAGGCCTTCAACAAGACTCTTTCAAATATACTGCAAAAGATGGTGGATAAAGATAAGAGGTCATGGCCTGATAAACTCTATCATGCTTTATGGGCTTATCGGACTACCACTCGCAATGCGACGCGGTCTACTCCATATTCATTGGTATATGGAACAGAAGCAGTCTTGCCAATTGAAGTCCAATTGCCCTCACTCAGAATAGCCATTTGTGATCAGTTATCAACAGATGAGCAATCCCAAAAGCGGTTGAATGAATTGGAACAGTTAGATGAGAAAAGATTGTGCACTTTGCACCACTTGGAAATCTACCAGAATCGAATAGCACGAGCTTTTAACAAAAAAGTTCGTCTTCGTTCATTCATTCCGGGAGAATTGGTATTGGTTCTCAGAGCACCAATGATACCAGGAAAAAAGCCTCCCAAGCTTGAACCAAAATGGGAAGGACCTTATTCAGTACATAAGGTCTACTCCAATGGAGCGTATTCTCTGATTTCAATGGATGGAGAACACATCACGACTCCAACTAATGCCAGATTTCTGAAGAAGTATTTTGTATAAACACAAAATATTGTTCACAGAACTAAGACTCTTACATTTGGTTCATACAGTAATGGTCCAGTATGACCTTAAACTACAACTATGTCCGAGATGACATTAAACTATAATGGTCCAGTATGACCTTAAACTACAACTATGTCCGAGATGACATTAAACTATAATGGTCCAGTATGACCTTAAACTACAACTATGTCCGAGATGACATTAAACTATAATGGTCCAGTATGACCTTAAACTACAACTATGTCCGAGATGACATTAAACTATAATGGTCCAGTATGACCTTAAACTACAACTACGTCCAGCATGACGATAAACTGTATGGTCCGTGCATATGACCTTAAACTATTCGCACTTATGTCCCTGCAACATGACACTAAACTGTGCAGCACCAATAGTCCTAACTGCAAGACTTTAAACTGCATAGTCCCTGATTTTGTCCTACATGACAATAAACCGTATAAAAGTTCTTATATTTTGTCCAAGATGACATTAAACTATATTTTGTCCTAACGACATGACATTAAACTGTGTGGCACTTTCATCGTCCTACATGACGTTAAACTGTGTTAAGTCCCTTATTGTCCTACATGACACTAAACTGTATTCTGTCCGAGATGACATTAAACTATATTGTGTCCTAGAAACATGACATTAAACTATGTGGCACTTCCAACGTCCAGCATGACGATAAACTGTAAAAAGATCAGAACTGATATCCTCATATTGATTCACCTTAGTCTTAGCTACATGACTTTAAACTGTACAGCATCAGTTCGTCCTTGCTATATGACGCTAAAACTATACAGCAATGGTCCAGTATGACTTTAAACTGCAACTTCGTCCCACACGACATTAAACTGTGAAAAAAGTTCCATAAACAGTCCAGCATGACCTTAAAACTGCATCATCCCTGGTCCATGTATATGACCATAAACTATTTGCAAATATGTCCAGCAAGACGTTAAACTGTGACGTCCTAACTACATGACGCTAAACTGTATAAAAGTCCCTCACGTCCGGAACGACGTTAAACTATATAATCATCAAAAGTCCAGCATGACATTAAAACTGCACAATCCCCCTTTCGTCCAATATGACGTTAAACTGTATTGTCCCCATCGTCCTAACTACATGACGCTAAACTGTACAGAAAGTCCTTGATATGTCCTACATGACATTAAACTGTGCATCGTTAAGGTTGTTATTACCTCTTGTTTCTCACACCGAGTATGACTCACGTGAGCTTAGAGCGAACATCAACCATAACACTCCCTTTGGGCCACTAACCATGTGTAAGTCCCAACAACATTATTAGATCATTGTCCCCAAAAAACAATTTGATCGTTAATTCATTCTTTAATTGAACTACACAGACTTTGATCCTTGCCCTCCAGGCTGGGTATGTAGGCAACCTCCCAAGGTTCAAGCCCAAAAACAATCTCTTCACATCGGTTCACCACCATCTAATATGATGTTGATTTGTGAAACCGCCCCTGAAATCAATATCTTTACATTGATTCATTTTCGTCCTTGTTATACGACGTTAAACTATACAACACTTTTGTCCAGTACGACAATAAACTACAATATTCTTTGATTTCCTCATTTGAGAAGGAACCATTATTAAACATTGATTCTTTTTCAATCATGGTTTTCATTTTCAAAAAGACTACGTACATACATGGTAATGCCTAAACTTTTTATCTTAGGTTAAAACCATCATTGCACTAAAGTCCCTTTTCACCCTTCACATGTACGAACCAAATTTGTACAAAGGGTAGTTTCTAGAACTACGTGGACTTGATTCCCATCCTTATGGGATACGTAGGAACATTCGAGTGTCCCTCGAATCCAGTCCCAAGTCTTTTGGGCCTAACCCCAAATTTCACTATCAGTCCCTTGGCTGAAAAGTCCTCATGAAAACACACACTGTGTATTCATTATTATGGTCCGAATTCTATGACCCAAAAAACTAAGATCACTCATCCTTTCGTCCTGCACGACGTTAAACTGTATTTCAAGAACTACGTATGGCTTGATTCTCATTCTTATGAGATACGTAGTGAAGTCCAAGCTTCAATTCAGGACCCAGCCACAACATGATTATGGTTTTCATTGACCTATGTATCTCTATATACATTGGAAAATACCCATCTTTATGTATTATAATCCTAACCTTAAATATTTTCAGATCTTCATAACCCTTTTCATGACTTATAGTCACAAAAATGTCAAACTTCTGAGAATTCTTTTGCCTGACTATGCAGCACGTGCCCATAGGTGGCCTTGCATAAACAGTCCACATAACAGACTTGTCAGCCAAGAGATGCTATTTATTTGACCATGCAGCCAATGCCCATAGGTGGCCCTGCATGTTTTCAACCCCCTAACGGGTTTGTTAAATAATAGTAACTTCATTCTTGGGAAGAATGCCTCTTTTGTCCTTATTTGTCTTAAACGACAGTATGTAGGGATCCGAAAAAATAGCCATCCTTAACATATTTGTCCCATATCCTTTTTCATGATCTGAAAGTATTCAAGTCTATGGTTTATTCTTCTTCCCTACGTTTGGGTCAGACCTTCGTAGGAGTGATATTCATCCAGTTCTTCGATATTCTTGTTTGGAAATATCTTCTCCATATTCAAGTACCTCTTTCCATACAACAAACTCTATGCTTTAGAAAATTTGAATCTCCATAAACTTTCACTGGCTTTTAGCACTAGGAAAGTAAATTTCTGAGAGTTCTTTTGCCTAACTATGCAGCACGTGCCCATAGGTGGCCTTGCATAAACAGTCCACATAACAGACTTGTCAGCCAAAAGATGCTATTTTATTTGACTATGCAGCCAATGCCCATAGGTGGCCCTGCATATTTCAACCCCCTAACGGGTTTTGTTAAATAATAGTAACTTCATTCTTGGAAACTACTTCTTCTAATGCTATTTAGCTCTTTTTCATATCATTCCTCAGATTCAAATATTCTTAAAGCCATAGTTTACATTTTTTCCCTCATACTTGAGTATGGTAAATATGTTTTCAGATAAATTGTCAAGGAATTGAATCCATTTTAATCCATTTTTCGGTCAAAGCTATTTCGACCTTAAACATTAGCCCCTTTATGTCCGGCTTGCATGACTTTAAACTGCCCACACAAAAGACAGAGGAACTATGAATAAAAGTCAAGTTCCAGCTCACTAAATATACATTTTTTGTATGATTTAGGTAATATTGAGCAGTTAAAAGATTCAAAGTTTGTAGGGTTATTTGTAGTAATCCTAGTAAAAATCAAACTATGATTACTAATCCCATTGGCTTAAGTAAATTTGAAGCAGGTAATGAAAGAATGCAGGTACAAATGATTGGAGACGAAAGTGTTTTTTTATTGATACACAAGAGTTAGAAGGACATCCACAGATTGGAGTCTCTTCTCTTTTTCAAGAATTACAAGAGGCTTTCAACATAACACTTCATTTGATTTACGGCATCCCGAGCTTCATCAGAAACCACCTGGAATTCATTCATTCAACTGGAAACAAAAAAGAGTTGCAGTGATACCAGCTCTTCTTGGAACAATTGTAAAAGGATGTTCTTGAGTGCGGTTTGAGAAAATTTTCTGCTGATCAAACAGTGACTCTGTTTCTGTCCAAGAGACTTGAAAGATGGATACATGGATTTGAGAATGGAGAATTGGAAGTAAAGAGCCATTTGGAGAGAGTACTCTTTTCAGATATTGCTCTAATACCATGTTTGTCTTCTCTCCACCAACCGGTAGTGGAAAACATTTCAGCCCATGGGTTTGCCATTTTCATATCTGCAAGGAAATGGCATGCAAGGAGAACTCGAAAGTTCACACCATTGTTGTTGCTCTTAATGCACAGCGTAACCGAAATGAATGAGTAGCAGCGCAGCTGCATTTCAGGTGTATAGTTGTTTGCATTTGGAACATTGATTCCTTGCAAGTGACCATGACCACATAGAGACAGGTAGATGCTCTGTGGGAAATTAAGATGATATTTCTTCAAGTACTTAGCCAAATCTGGAAGAGTGCTGTCGCAGATGTCATAATAATCATGGCCAATGATGTTCATCATGTCATCAATCCGCTTGCTAGCCAGTTCATAAGTCGTTCCAATTCCCTTGGGAACCACTGAATCTGCACAAAAGATGAATAAACTAACTTCTAAATGGGTTTATTTTTCATAAATTTTGTAAAGAAATTTGAAAAAATGGCTAAGGAATTAAGGCGCGCAAGTCTACAAAATGGCGCGCAAGTATTCACGTGCCGCGCTAGTTTTCGCCGCGCAAGTATAAACCGCGCAAGTATAAACCGCGCAAGTACGAATACCTTTACAGGAGCGCGCCATCAAGGAAAACAGAGCAAACTTGCGCGGCTTAGGTGACCTGCGCGGCGAGAGCTCGAGAAGGTATGAAGTCCGGAAATCCGGATACTTGTACGGAGGTGAGGCCGTATATTTATAGGCCAGGAGGCCTACCTGCGCGCCATACCAGAGGGTTTAAGGCCTGCGCGACGCAGACTTGCGCGCCTCCCTCTGCGCACTGAAGACTTGCGCGCCTCCCTTTTCCTTTAGAGGGATTCGATTTCCTCAGAGTCAAATCCTCATTTTCTCTCCGGATCCAACTCTGAGGGGGGACTTTTGTTGACGCTCCTTTCGTCACGGAATCTAAAGTTCGGAAAAGGGAATATCTGAGCTCAAAGTGATTAATCCTTTGAAGAAACATCAAAAAATCGACAAAGGGATGAAAAAGGAGAACATTGCCCATGTATCGCGCAAGTTCCATCTTGGTCGCGCAAGTCTACTTGCGCGCCGCCTTAACACTTGCGCGACCCCTCATGGTCGTGCAAGATACTTGCGCGACAGATATGGTAACCGCCCAGTAACCGCCCGGGGTCTTCTTTTGCCTATAAATAGACCCTGTGGGCCCCCCATTCGAGGAGATCTCTTCCCAGAAACTCGGATCAAAGCTCCCGACGCCCAAGTCTCTTCTCAAAGCTTCCAGAACACTTCTAAGGTAATTTCTTACCTAGAATGGAAGATCTAAAGGGAAGAAGGAAGGCCTAAGTGTTGAAACTTATCAAACACTTGCGCGCCGACTTAATTCCTTCAATATAACTTGCGCGTCCCTCTTCTGGAAGAACCTCAAGAGGATGGGAAAGGGTTTAATAAAGAGTCGCTCAAGTAATTCAACCCTGGTTGAAAATCGCGCAAGTATCCCTTATGTCGCGCAAGTATACTTGCGCGACCAATACTTGCGCGCCGCCGCAGGACTTGCGCGACCTTCAATACTTGCGCGCCCCTATCTTTTTGGGTGCCCATCTTGCCCTTTTTCACCCCTCTTAAGCCATTTTCACCCTTCCTATTCAAGATTCAGTCTTCAAGATACTTTTCAAAGCCATTTATGGCATGATTTCTTGATTTGACATCCTTATCTGAAAGGAATTATGTGAAATATCTCTCAAAACCTAATGATTTAAACATCTTTATATCACCAAAGATTGAGAGTTCATTCATTCAACCTCATCCTTTAAAATGAGAGAATCCTAACCTGGGTCTCCTTTTCAGGAATAATCCCCAGTTATAAAACCTTCAATCTTGGGCATCTTTCTTAAGAATAAGCCCCAATCAAGTCCTTCAATCTTGGGCATCCTCCTCAGGAGTAAGCCCCAAACCTTAATCCCTAACCTGGGTCTCCTTTTCAGGAATAAAGACTCAGTCATAACCTTGGGCTTCCTTTTCAGGAGTAAGCCCCAAGTCCCCTAACCTAGGCTTCCTTCTCAGGAATAAGTCCTAGTCATAAATCTTGGGCATCTTTCTTAAGAGTAAGCCCCAAGTCTCTTAAAATTTCTCTTAACCAGTCATAAATTTCCTTTGATTTGGGTTTCCTTTTCAGGAATAAAACCCAATCATAAGTCCCCTCCTAACTTGGGCATCCTCCTTAGGAGTAAGCCCCAAGATTAGAGTATTCAAATCTCCATGAAGCACATATAACTTTGTGGACCCTGTTCATGGATTTTCTTCCTAAAAGTAAATCCTAAACCTTCATCTATCTGGGCAGTCATCCATACATAAGCCCCAAACAAAATTCTTATGATTGCATCCTTCATGGCACAATTGTCTAAATTTTACCAATACCTCTTGTTTCTCATACCGAGCATGACTCACGTGAGGTTAGAGTGTAAAAGTAATTATGACATTCATCTTTGAGCCATCAATCATAAAATATCATATCCCATTCCTCGAACTACGTGGATTCTGATTCCTTTTTTCAAAACAAAGGATACGTAGGTAGCCCATTCATGGGTTCGATCCCAACATTGAAATAATCTCTGTCCTTCTGAATGACGATAAACTTCAAGTGCCCCACTGAGTGGCTTTAAAACCAGCCTGGTCATCAAAATGACCAAGAGACTTTTATATAAATGTTTTGAAGGATACCATTGACCAAGAATCTCTAAACAAATATAGATGATTCTATATTGATGAAGAACCTCGAATACATATAAAAGATTCTCTAAATTTCTTGCATATTTAATCATTGATTGTTAAAACTAAAGGAAAGCTCATTTTATACTTGGTAATGTAATAAGGATTCACGAACTTAACTTAAATCTATAAAGAGAGTCCCGGAGTAGACAATAATTCCCCTCAAAAAGGTGTGATGAGTCCGACCTCCCATCCTCTCGACCAATGCAAATTCCTAAGCCTCATTAGCCCACAAGCTAATGAGCGCCTGCCTTTGGAAAGTAGGTCCAAAAGGATGTGGAATCATTGGATGTTTCCGGTTCTACGAACAAACCCGTTAGAAACCGATCGGAACGTTTGAATCTCCCGTCCAGGAGGTCATCCCCGGATTCCGCGCGAAACAACGAGCAAGAAAACAGAGACTGTGTGAAAGCGTTCTTTTCTGGTGATCGAGAAGAAGTGTAAAATCCTTTTTACCAAAGGAAGATTTTGATAGCAGATTCACGTGTTCTACATCGACTACCTGTTGTGAATCTACTGCTGCTGAAGTTGTGAAGTTTCTGGTAATATCTATTGCAACTGGATCGACTCAGAACTGTTTTGATTAAGGATCTTTATTTTCTGAAGACAACGATCTATCTACTGTCAATTGCATTCTGTTGCAATTGTGAAGAACAACTGGAGAAGTGTTTCTTTATCGAAACCTTTTTTTTTTGAGTGATCAGCTTCTCGTTCTAAGCTGTGTGGGTTCGTGTTTGAACCAGGAAGGCTGTGTGTGCCTGAGTCTTGTAAAGGTGTCAACTGCCTGTACTCAGTTGTGGACGGGTCTGTGGAAACGAGGACCAGATAGTGAAAATCGCCAAGCTCGTGGATTTGAGCGTTGGTGGAGTGGACTAGGGGCCTTCTGTTCCCCGAACCACTATACATCCGTGTGTTCATGCTTTTACTTTTTCCGCTTCATATTTAATCGTGCAAAAGCATAGTGAACAGAATTTGTCCAAATTGAAGAGATTGTAATAATTTGAAAAAGACACAATTCACCCCCCTCTTGTGTATAATCCGTAGATTCAGATCCAACACATGCCTCCTATTTTTATATCAATAGAGGAAGTATCAAGATCTATCATGATCTTTGAGAGGACATATATGGGAAAACATGACGAATATGACTTTGGAGAACATCTCATGGTATTTGGTATGTCAGAAATATAATGTAGTTCGACAAAAGACCAAATGGTTAGTGAATACATTTTCTATACCCATGTGGATATGGTATAATGTCACTATAGATGTTTCCCCAATATCTAGAAAAAATCAAAAGGAACCAATTTTACATGTGTTTTGGTTTATCAAATCACCAAATCTAGAAACAAGATCTCAATTTATGAATATTTATTGGTTGAAAAATGGTCCAATATATTTGTGAAAAAATGGTTAGTAATCATGGGGTTCCACATTCGATCATCTTTGTTGGTAATCAAAGGATCACTTATAATTTTTGGAGAATTATTCAACATTAAATGAGTAGAGAACTAAATATTATCCTAGGTTATCACTCCCAAAAGTATGGCCAATATAGAAGGAATATTTTTATTCTTGAGAAAAATCTAAGAACTTACTCAATGAAATTTTAAGAAATATGGGATTAGCATCTCCCCTTGGTTGAGTTATAATATTAAAATATATTTCACCCCAGTATTCAAATGTCTCCATATAAAGTTCAATATGGGAAGCGATGTAGAAAACTAACATGTTCAGCTGAATTTGAGGAAGGGAATTTTCTCAGACCTAATCATGTGAAAGCGATGACAGGGAAAAATAAATACATCCAACATCATATTAATGAGGACTGGAGTCATAAAAGAGCTTTAGTGACTACAATAGAAGGGGATTGGTGTCTTATGTTGTAGACATTTTTTTCCTTCGAATACCGCCATGAAAGAGACTCATGGAATTTCTAATGAAATAGAAGTTATGTCCAAGTTACATTGTCCCCTAGGATATCCTTTATGGGATATGAATAATGGACTATCAAATTTTAATTCCACCATGTATGGCTCATGTTCATGTTGTGTTTCATATATCACTCCTACGAAAGTACATAATGGATCCCTGATTTGTACTGAATGCATTGGGGTACAACTTGATAATTAACTCTCATATAAAGAGCTATAGGTTAAGATCTTGGACCATAGAGACAAATTTATATTCAATGGGAAACTCACCCTGTCAATGTGTTCTGTAGGAGCCATAAGTATGAAGAGGATATACGGGAACAAAAGGAAAATAAGAAACAAAATCACCCCCATCTATTCTCCATGGAGAATATGAGTTTAAATTTTAGGGTTGAAATTTTTAAAAGGGGAAGATTGTAACAGCCCAGAGATTTTAAATGGTATTTTAAACAAATTTTTCTTATAATATACTATATAGTGTTATACATAAAAAATGACATAAATTATTTTCCTAAAAAAACAAAATTACATTTTTCATTAATAAAACAAATAAAAATTCCAAACATTACAATTAGAGAAAAAAATAAAATTGAGAAGATAAAATTTAAAATATGGATCTCTCCACTCGAAAATAATCATCACCATGACATCCAAAAATATATAAAGGAAGAAAAATGTTTGTAAACTAATCAACATTATAGATAATTTAAATATAGAACCCTGAGATAATTTTAGTTAAATATTGAATGAAAACTTTTAGGGGTTTATAAAAGAGGTTATGTGACCACTGGAATAGTAATGAAACTTCGGGAATATTAACCTAACCATTAGGAAAAGTTACCTTTCCATTGGAATAGTAATTTAACATAAAAACAATAAATTTTTATAAAAATAATATTTATCGAGATTAATTTTGGTAAATATTAATTTTCTAATAAAAAAATAACTATAATTATTAAAAAACACAAAGAAAAGATAATATTTTCTAATGAACCATATATAAAATTATTTTGTGAAAATAATTATTTTCGAAGGGTTATTTTATTTTTAATTTTACGAAATACTAGATGTTTCAGGTGAAAAGTGGAAATGTAGTTTTTCACATAACCAATTTATGTTATATTACATCATTCATTATGTAATAATTTCCTAATCGTTTATAGAAATTTAATGTCATCCATGATATATTTATGTTAATTATAGAGTCATAAAAAGATATTAAACATAATTTCAAATCCAAAAGTCGAATGTGATTCCAGAAAATAAGAATTTATATATTTTTTGAATTTTTTAAAATATTAATCTAATGAATATGACTCATAATGTTATAAATTCATTACTAAAAGTTTTACATTTGATATATTATTTTATTAATATTTTCTTTCTAACAATGTCCCTCTCCTCTAGTTTAGATAACATCTCTCTATCCATAGGGAAAATCCTACTCATCCCCACATTATGAAGACTAAAATATACCAAAATTATTCATTTTTAGGCACATTAAAATAATTATGGATGTTTGAAAGTAATATAACTTCAAACATCAAGGAAGTGATATTTTAATACCTGAGTAGCTACATGGAGGATTAGTACATTTCAAACAAATCTTATTTTTTATTTATTTTTGTTCTTGTCATAATGTTTTCACCACCCATTTCATAACCAACCCATATAATATTAATTATTCATTACCTTACTATTCTATAAATTATTTTAACATAATTTATGTATTATATTTATGATGTATATAAATTTGAAACATCTCTTTTCTGGTTTCCCAACAAAGTCCAGTCAAATGTTGGTTTACCACATATGAAGAAATTACCATGTTGAAAAATATGAACATCATCATTGATAAATTTTATTAATTATATATATCATATAAAAATTTCATTATATACAGTGTAAGCATTTATAATTAGTGATACTAATTTATAAATAACTTTTTAAAAAATAAAGAAATTGAGGGAAAACATTGAATTTTTAAGCAAAACAAGTATCAAAATGAATACCATATAATCATTCAAAAATGAAACAAATTAAAATTAATATATTTTATAAATTGTGATATAAATTACAATAATTCCCTTCTGGTTCAAGGTTTTAGTAAATCTAGGTTTATTATTTAAGAGGTGAATAAACAACAAAATAAATCAGAAATTAAGGTATGGGAATTCTCAAACCCAATTACCATTCTTTAGGTGATCCATATTTGATGAAATATCTTGTATTGATATTACATTAATGTTCTCTATATATCATTTTGTTTCTCATGTATTTTATTTTCAAGGATATTCATGTTTCCAACATGATTTTTAAATAAAATGCAATTATTTTCCCAAAAGATACATTTCCTTCCAAATCTAATATTAAAATTCTCATGTGTTATTACACATCATAGAAAAAATTTATCTTATTCCAATGTATTATAAAAAAGTTTTCTTTTCGAAACCTCAATATTTATTCATGAATTTATTTTTTATTAAATAATTATTAAACACATTCTTTTCCATTGGTTATTTCCTATTTATGACTATTTTATAATCTATGTCTAATGCATGAAAATGTCAATGTAATGATGTGAATGCTGTTATAGGATTTATAAATCACTACAACACATTGGGTAATCTTATTTATCTAGTTATATGATTTTTATTGTGCATGAACATGATGCTCTATTTGTTCCTAATGATTATGTTATGATTATGAACATATATAATGTATGAACATGATGATATATTTGTTATAAAAAATATAAATTATTTAAACACAATGATATGTAGTTTCATTTTTATTCATTTTCAAATTCATTGCCTTTATCACATTTTTTCCCAAATATATCGATAATGATCCAATTCTTATGATAAGATGATTATTATTACTCACTCCCATGTTGTACTGATTCATGTCCCTTATTCATCTTCTTACTAGGATTTTAGAACAATCCATTCATTGATGTATATCCTCATGTGATTACATTTTCTCATTAGAACATGAAATTATTATGATAAAGGAGATGGTTTAAAAAAATTATATATATAATGTTTATGTTATGTATGTTCCTAATTTTCAAAAGACACTAATCCATTTATACCTGGATATTAATGGTATTTTTTTTCCGTTATAAAATATTTTAATAGTTATGTAATGAATTGTAGGGTATTTATATGTGTGTATCCATGGATGGAGGAAATGTGGAGAATTATAATTCACAATACATTTGGATTAATAGGACTCCACAAATATGGATCCCAATAATATATCCTCTGATGAAAATAGGGAACCTTATAACATGTTGTCAAATTGGTTAATAAAATGAAATTCCACCACCAGAATGATGTCAATATGTCACTAATAGTAGGACAGGACTACCCATAGATATTTTAACTGGCCCCCTCAATGTAATGGGAATACATTTCATACATGGAAGATGATGTTTCAGTTATCATGATGACTTTTAATAATAAATGAATCTCGTCATGGGATGTCATTGAACCCAGAAAATATAAAAGAAAAACCATGCCAAATCAAATAGGTTAGAATAATAGTTTCCATATCAGCATCCCGTGAGAGAACCAGACCCACTAGGATAGTGTAATATTTACCACTACCTCTACACCTTTGATAATAAATATATGATTGAATTTAGGACATGTCAGTGGTAGATGAAAATCATCAAAATCCCACAATGTTGGGGGAGTTTTTATCTTAATCTCAATCACATGTTTCATCACACCCCAATATGGTCCTTGATAAATCAGTATAGATTCATTATTAAACCCATCATGATGGGCTAGGGGAATTATATCTCAATTACAGTCCCCTAGGTCATTAATTCGACGGATTTAATCATCATATCCACAACAATAATATCCAAAAAATGCGAATGGAGGCCCTAAATATTCCCCATAATTTAGGAAAAGGAGAATTTTCACCATCATCATCACCTCAAATGAAATTAGTCTTCACTAGGTGGGGAGGTAAATATCAATGGTCTACAACCCATATGTTCCTCCCACCATAAGAATTACCTTTGCTATTCTGGGAGCATTCAATAATCCTGACTAGAAACTATCTCATGGTTACTACTCATAGACCATGTTGGGAGGAACATATATAGAAAGAAATAAATCCATATAGGGGTTGTAAATGAAAAATGTCCAATATGGACTAGGGTTTTAAAAATCACCATTTTTTCAATTGATACAAAATCATCCTATTGAATTAAGAGTAATGGTATATCCACCATTTCCCAATATACCTCCGTGAAAATCATCATCATTAATAAGGTAGATGATGTCAATCATGATGAAAATATAGAGGGATACAATGAAAAGATAATACCTCTAGATTAGGGTGATCTTGAAGTACCAAACAAGGGCACATCTATACATAATCAAATTAAAATCCTAAACATATAATCTCCTAATATTGAGCTACCAACTCTTTAGTGGAACACTAAGAAAGGCAATGTGAATTTTGTGGAAGACAGTTTTTAAACCCTATGGAGTGACTCAATTTTTTTGAACTTTCTAACTCAAAGAGTAGCATTGCTGAGATGATACTAAAGAATTAACCCTTAGTCTGTGAGCAGTCCAAAGTTAGATAGCATAGAAAGGGTGACTGAAAATGGAATATTTTCATGTGTGCATCATGGATAAACAACACCACATCACACCTAAAATAAATCTTATCAAAGATTCCTATGCAAATGATTGATAGGTGGTTAGAGCTATGGATGAGAGAAACATTAAATATTTTCTTGAGGGTCCCAATCTTCATAGGAATGGTGGATATTTTATAAGCCAGGTAGATCTTCTTGATTAAATCCATGTATGTGGTTCTTTCTTCTACAAAATGTCATTTCAGACAATTTTAGATAAGAAGGATATATTAGGTTTTGTGTGGAATCTTATTCTAAAGAGTGCACTATGTTTTGATAGGTTCCCGGGTACCTTCTGCAATGTCTCATTGGACTATGTTAAACATGATATGGTTTAAATGATTCATGATTTATTCTACGAACAATAATGTGCGGAATGTGCCACAACATTGGTGCTCATCCCAATGATTAAATACCCCTCCATGATCCAGTATTACAAACTAATCAATATCTGAAACTTCTTATATAATGTTCTATCATGAGTGATCAACACAAGATTATCAGAGCCCCTCATTCATTGGATCTCAAAAAACAACATAAATGTTTAATGGGTAGATCCATCCACGGGATAATTATACTAGCTCATGAAATGATTACTGAAAACAATTTGAGGACCTCAAGATGTAATATTTAAATCAAAATCAACTAGGACAATTAATATGATCATATCGAATAGAACATAATTCATAATCTTCCTATCTACATATGATTTTATAATTACTCCAGAAACTTCTCATTAATATTTTTTTGTTCTATGTGGATGTCTATTTCACTTTTGGTTAGGAACTGTAGTTTCATAAATATGATTCTTGGTTCGAGACTATAGTGTCTCATCACTGGTTCCACTCTACATTGCCTTGAGATGGTGGCCACAAGACCTAATGTGTGCCTCACCGCTCAAAAGAGGATGCTAACTAGAAACAAGGACATGGGTGTGTCTATGGGGAGAATATTCCCTCATAGATCAGAGTAAGTATATCATCATAATAGATTATAAGATTTTCAATCATAATAAGTAACAATATAACATTCATAATTTTGAAAATAAACCACACAATAAAAGAAAATAACTATAGGTATATGAATAATGAATAGATACACTAGTGTTCATGATGATGGTGGTCATTCTATTAAAACATTTGGTATAAATGGAATAGGGGATATAGGCATATTGTGCATGATATAAAAAAATTATAAAATTACCAAAAACTTATACAATAAAAAAAATTAATCATAGGCTCAGTCTTCTGCCCCAACTCCATCCAAAATTTGTGAATCAATCAGGTATCATAAGTCTCATGCTTTCCATTATCCATTCCTACAATCATGAAGTAGGCTTGGGGTACTAAATATATCCCAAGTAGTGTGTGAGATACAATCTTAGAAGGCCAGCACCCGTGGTGTCTAGGCCAAACCATTTCTTGTGATAAATAAATTATTGTGCTCTACAAATGATAAATACATGAAATAATAAAATAAAAGGAGAACTATTTGGTTCAAATTCCTAATTGGACACATAACCAATATCACATACTTTGGTCTAATCTAGATATCTAAAAATAGTTATTTGTGCATGTCATAGTATGTATACTAGGGCCATCATAAACAAATCAACTAACACAGGCTAATCCCAAACTTATGCTTTTCCATGGTGGTCATATTTCAATGTCATAAAGTAGGCATTACAATATTAAATTATAAATAATTTACTTTAGCTAAAAAATGTAAATAAAAAACTATGGTTCCAAGCACAACGCATAAAAGTGCCACAAGGCACGTGAAAAATGACATAAACCATAACCTGAGGTGATGAGGAATGAATGAAAATAAATTTCATAATTATAATGCATAATTAAAGTGTCCATATGCATTCGCATAGGGAAATAACCATGAAAAATGAAAAATGCAAAATGAATAATTCAAAAAACATAAAGTATCAGGAAATTCTAAGGAACCAATCTTAGAGATCAAAATTATCTTAATTAATTTTATAAATTTATGAAATTAAACCAATGTGATACTCACAAACACAAGGTGTTGAACAACATTAAAAATGGGATAAAGGCTGTTAAATTTTTTCACACCAAAAGGGGAGGACAAAGATGAGATGAATTCCCATAGATGGGTGTCGTTATAATGTAGGGGCACACATTCCATGAGAAACTATTTTTAATAATTTATTGATCAAAATTGATGCATCTTTGGAAGGTTCTGGTGAGAAGAATAGTGAATTGACATTTAAAATAGACAAAATGAATGGGAATGAACTAGAATACCTACCACAATGTAGTAATTTTTCACTCATCAATTTTTATGGATTTAATCAATTTAATATAGAAGGAAAACAAATTCATGAAAAACCCCAAAAAATTGAAAAATGAGTCACAGCTAAATAGAAAAATAGATTGAGTCTGAGTATCGAAATATAAGAAAAGGGAAAGTAAGTGATTGCATATATCTATCACACACGATGAAGAATGAAGAAACCAACTTTAAGGGAGAAAAAGAGAAAAGGTATGAGGATTAAATCATTAAAGAGGGTAAAAAAATTTAATTTCTACCACAATTAAAGGTATTCATGGTTTGAACTCATTGTTTTTTAATTCATGCACTAATTGAGTTCCAATTACTACTACAAATGAGAAATACAAATGATTATGTGCATAGTTTGTTTAACCATGTGAAAACAATGTAAAACCCCAATCTAAAATCTATAAATGGTTCGTGTCCGTAGTCTCCTTGGGTATCATAGTTTCAGAAAAACCATTTGGACCCCAATACCTCACTCTCAAATAAAACATTATTTAGGGAAACCATGCATTCTAGGAGGCACAGTTTCTCCTAACCGTGCGACCTTGTATTTTCTTTACAATTCGGGGATCCATGCTTTAATCAATGCCCGAATGTACATGAGATCTCCTTGAAATTACAATAAATCATTATTAGGTATGTTTAATGTAATTAAAAAAATAAATGGATTGAACATTTTTTTAAATCAACAATGTTTCAACCACCCCTCTGTAGGACAACTTGCCCCCGAGTTTCCCTTTGAAGGATAGTAAAATGTCATCTAAGGAAATATGTTTCCTCTACGCCCATACACCGACCTCCCGCTCTCGTATATCATCATGTCTATGATTTTTCTAACATAGAAACTAGAAAATAGGATCTAACATTCCTTAGATATCCTTTTTTGCAGCACCCTGAGGTTTTTTATTTTTTTCTATTAAATTTAATCAGTTTGATGTTTGGTATTTTACAAAATTCTGACCATAACGGTTGATATAGGAAAAAATATATTTTTTTCATCTGTTATATGAAACACCAAGTAAATATTTCACTACATTCCACAATTACTATCGGTTGTTCTATATAAAAATCTATTCTTGTCTTGTGGTACTAACAATACCAAGTTATTATGATATTCTCATTACAAGTAAGACCATGTATTACCAAACCAACATAGTGTGTTATAGAAATATTATTACAATATATAAACTATCCTTTAATATAGTATTTATGAATTGAATTTACTAACATAAGAAAATATATGTTTTATCAAATGTATTCAGTGATTAACAATTAATTATACATTAAAATATATACCAATTAATTATAATGGAAAGTGTTTTATTTTAATGCTCCCAAAGTAATTTTGTCATAATAAATAAAATTAAATAAAAATTAGTGAATGATATTATTGAAATATATATTTAATATAAACAAATTTCATTATATTCATCAAATATATTTTTATAGGCATAATATAAGAACAAACACAATTTTACAAATAAACCCCTACATTTCTCAAAATGATAAATTTACCCACTTTTTATGGAGAAAGAATTTGAAATATAATTTTTACACTTTTATAATTCTTATATGATAAAATAAACTTATTCATTGAATTATGCTTATAAAAATTTACTGGTTAAATGTTTCATATTTATGTTATAAGTTTCATGTTTTTATGAATATTTAAAATTACTGAATTTTAATTAAAAACATCATTTTCCTTGAAATAATTTATAATTTATAATTCTTAATTTTATTGGTTTTAAATTATCATTAGATAAAATATTATCATTTTATTCAATCTCGGTCTTTTTCATAATTTTCACAATGAATTTGGATTAAAAAACATGTCAATATTTTTAAAATTTTCACATTGAGAAACATGGCTTCTCATTTCATTAATGGTCTTAATTCTGAATAAAATTTTCAAATTTTGGTGATTTTAATTGTTAAAAATGTATTTGATACTTTTAATAATAATATTCAATTTTATTAAATAGTTCACATTTATTTTAGAATAATATGAATAGTAACATTAGTAATTTTTAATACAACAGTTTAGGGTAAATAGAGTAATTTGGAGTAAAATGACATAATAAATTTCAGAAAACTACTCTAACACATTACCAAATTATATTGGATGAATATAATTCTATAAATAAAACATTAGGATCAGAATTAAACAATTTAATGGTATCTTGGCCATAAATAATCACTTGAATATTATTAAAATCAAATAGAGGGACAAAAGTTGCCACTCTTACTTTTAATACGGATAATATTTTTAATACATGGATAAATATGAGTTATTCTGGAATATATATATTATTATAAATATAAAATGTTCACCTACATCGTATAATTTTTTTATTTTTTAGTGATGAATTAATTATCATAAATAATTACACAATGAAGTTTCACTAATTATTCAATTAATGAATAATTTGTTATATTATTTTAGAAATTATAAATGAAATATAATTTGACATAATTAAGGTTATTTATGAATTATATGGGTCCCCATGACATATTAGAGGTTTTTTATGTGAATTTTTTTGAAGTTATATTGTTATATGTAATTTCATAAAGTTAATGTTATGAATAGTTTCAAAATAGAAACTTATGATAATTTAAGAAAATAATATGTTATTAAATTATTTCAAAATCATAAAATTATTAACTAAGTCAAATGGGATGATATAAGTTAGAAAATTTTATAACATGGGAAATTAATCTTCGATTTAAATTTTATATGTAAAAATTACATCACCTTAATATTGAAAACATTGTTACCATAGTTAAAATTTGAATGGATAAACTAAATTTTATTCAAAAGGATATGGTTTAAAATAAAATCCAAGCTTCCAAAAAATATTGGTTGATTATATTAAAACATTATCCAATATATGATTCAAATAAATTTCATTTTTTGAGGTGTTTGGATAAAGATTAATTTTATTATAAATTAATATTTTGAGAAATTTTATAAGATCCCTTTACTTATATTATACAAGGGTCCCCACCTTATCTTCTCCTCACACATTAGAACCTATTTGGTTTGGACAAAATCTCTATAATTCTCCCCCAAACATCCCACACTTGGTCGTATAATACTGACATTACCCATTATTCTAAACAATGGGGTCCTTTTGTAAAAATCAAAAAGAGATGACCAATGAAGAGGAGGTCTTCATGAGTTTGATGAAAATCAATTCCTAAGGAAAGGTAATTTCTTCTCACTTTTTTTTTATTTCCTTGGGATGCATTACATATTCACCACAAAATTCATTTTTGTAGTTTATATATAGAACGATTAAATGTTATGTCATTAAATCCGTATTTTAATGATATTCAAATATCATATTGATGTTATACATTTATAGGATTCAAAAATACAATTTTACTCAAGTAGTAATGGATTTATGTATCATATTCATTATTGTGGGCACCTGACTTAGATACTATTAATTACTTCTACATGGTGTATATACAGCCCAAACTGTATTTTATGAGTATTACCAAAAATATTTTCATATTTTCATATCCATATAATTTTTCTTATTTCATTGGGAATACGAAAATACTGATAATAAAGAAATAGGTATTTTTTTAACAAACCCATCAATATTTTGCATTATTTTTTTAAGACTCTATTGGAGAATATAAATTTTCCATGTCAATGATTTTAAAAATAATCAAACAATATTATAATATGTATTTTTAAATTTATTTTTACACATTTTGTTTACTATACCATTTAAAAGGTATCTTTTTGTCATTTTCTATACAAGGTACTCTGTGACTTTTCGAACAAAAGTAATAAAATATTTTTATTACATATATGGAATGATATAATTTTTCACAATCTTGATGCCTAATTTTTTTTATATTTCTTTACCTGATTCCTAGGTAATATTCAAATAAAATATTTTAATTTAATATTTCATGACATTTTAAGAGAAGAAAAACTTTTAAAATTAGAAAGGATATTTTCCACTATAATTGTTTTCAAGTGTTCTATCAAAATTATTTTACATCTAAGAAAAAAAATTTATACTACTTATATTTTACTAGGGATATGATTCAGTTCAGAAATTCTTATTATTTCTAATAATGGATTATATTTAGGATGTAATATTTTTTATAAAACCCATTTTCTTTTCTAGAGGTTATGTTAGGACTGAATTATGTTTAGAATTCTCAGGTCATTCCACAGGGTCAGATATGATAAATGATTTTCATTCCTATGGAACACATATGTCTGGTTTTCATTTTATTACAGGTTGGTAATATATATACATTCAATGCATTGGGTTAAGATTTATATCTTAAGAGGTAATCATCGAAATCAAATCCATGGGATAGATCCTCCATGGGAATATAGGGACACCTAGACAACTACATGAAGGTGTGGGAGCCTGATCCACTATGGGAATATGTAGAAACTAGATCATCTATTAGAAGATATGAAATCATGATACCTTAAATAGAAAGGACTATGAATGGAGATGGTGGTGTTTCCCGTAATGTAGGTGTAGTACCATGATTTTCCCTGATATGTACTAAAAATGTGTCTTCACTTATACTGAATGATATTACATGGTTATGTGTATTCCACAATTCCATGTCTTACTCTTATCTTATGACTTCATGTTTTATTCCATTGATTAATGTAGGATTCATGTCTTATGAACTTCCAATCATTATTCCATGATTCACATTTATTATCTTTGATGTGAAGGTTGTGATTTTTTAATTTTATTATCTCATTGACATACCATTTTCCTCATGTTTATACTTACATGAATCCCCTAATTACCCCTACTAATCATTTGAGATAACCTAATATTATATTTAATTCTCCATGTTATAAATAAATGTATTATTTTTTATGTTTCTAAGAAGGGTTCAATTCATGACGAACCTACGGGGAGATAATGTATCCCACTTATATACATGTGTTTACAATTCTATGTAGCCAAAGTCACTATACTAGTACGCTCATTGGGAATATTTTTGTGTACAATATTATGTATTCTAAAAAAGTGATGTAATATATATGTACGTCAATATCGGATTAGTATACCTAGTGTCAAAAGAAATTTTTAGTTATAATTTGGAAACTAGGATGAGAAAAATTTAGTGATAACTCTATATAGAAGTCTAAGGATAATTCAATTGATAATGAAAATATCCTAGAATTTTTGAAAAAGATAAATTGATTAGTTTCCTAAAAATAAATGAATGTTGGGATAATACAAATGGATATAGCTCTGGCATAGTTTTAGCTAGGGGTAACAATAATGAAAATGTTGATCTAGCCTGGATCAAGGGTAACCAAGTAGACGACATTAGAACTTATTGCACACTTGGTTTGACACTCCTGGGGGATAATATTTGGGAATTAACAAACACCTCATGAACCTTCATGAATGATTTAAATATATGATGGATATGAATAACCTATGATGAGACTAAGGTTTCATAAAATAAAGAGGAGGTCAAAATTAAGACATCATTTATGTTTTTCAATGACTATGTGGTTCCACACTATGGTATATGTTTCTAACTCTATGATTTTTTTCAATGGATGGAACCCAAAGGAACCATGTTATTATTGATTGATATGGAAAATGAAATTATCATTCTCTTAAGTATCATAATTTTATAGGATCTGAAAAGAAAAACCCAATTTCTATGATCACACATATTTCTAAATCTATGAACCATGTTGAGCTTCTAGTCGAGCAAAGTAGTGAACAATGTTTTTTTGAGTACTTCATGAGGCAATGTCTGCCTTCATTTAATGGGTCTTCTAAAAAACTTGTTACTGAACACTATATTAGTTCCAGTGAAAATATATTCTCTATTATCTCATGTTCGAAACATGATTAATTAATTCTAGATTTTTTTTCAATTTTAAGGTGATGTAGACAAATGGTGGTCTCTAATATAGAATAAATGGAAGCAAGATGAAATCAAATCCATTGATTGGGAGGAGTTCAAGAATAGATTATTCAATAATTAAAATAATCTTGTTCTTTATTTGAATGTGAAAATGGAGTTCCTTGATTTGAAGAAAAACAATTGTGAATATATTGGAACCTACATGTCTAAATTCAAAGGACTTTCGAGGAATACTTATGGTATTATCATACACACCGAATGTAAAGTTCATTCATTTTCTATAGATTAAATCCATGTATTATAAGGGTGTTATCCGTAAGATACATTTGTAGCTTCAAAGTTGTTGTGTGTTGTGAAATCAACATTGAAATGGAGGATTGAGTTACATATCAATATCATTGTTTTAACAAGAAAAAGATGATGGTGAAAAATGGAAGATATGAAAACCATGGAGATAAGAATGTGAGCCATCATTTATTTTGTAAGTGTGGAAAGCCTCATGTAGGAAATTCTCTTTTGGGATTAATAAATGTTTAAATTGAAGGAGGGAAGGCCATTAGAAAATTTATTTCCTAACTAATAATAGTAAGATGTTGACCGATGATGTGAATATAGGGAAATCCGCACAGTCTGAACCCCCATCCAACATTGAGAATTTTTATTAAAGGATAAAAGTGTTCCATGGCCCAAAATGGGTAAAAGCGGTCTAAAACAATGCATTCGTAAGGAATAAATGTTAACCATGCTGACACACTTAGGGGGGAGAGATCCAATACTACTAAAAATAATATTATGGTTGAAAATTTAATCCCATGCTTCAATTCTTTATGTGTAAGGACAATAAACAGTATGCTATAAAATTCCCAAATCTAAGGCTTTTTTATGATGATCAACATCAAAAATATATTAAAGCCAAAGGAAAAGGGATATCTCATTAGCTCACTATTGGTGATGTAGAGTTTAAAAACAATATGAAATAATGATTGAGTAATTATGTAATGGAATTTCAGACTAATGTTATATAAATAATGTTATGGTATTATCAAATAATTAAACATCTATGTATTGGTCCACTATTTATTTCTCTATGGGGATTTAAGAAAATAATCTAAATGGTACTAGTAACCTTGGAGAATCCTTGAGATAATGAGGTTATATTTTTTAAAAACACATGATAATGGGAAAAATAAACCATAATATTCTCTTGACAATGATGTAATGATATTTGGATGAATATATGTTTT
The DNA here is from genome assembly GCA_963277665.1 of Viscum album. NCBI lineage: Eukaryota > Viridiplantae > Streptophyta > Magnoliopsida > Santalales > Viscaceae > Viscum > Viscum album. Next base: position 118,305 of record CAUJRU010001204.1, on the reverse strand, counting down.
ATATGAAAAATAAAATTGGTTGATTCTAATTTTCTTGGAAGTGATTAATGATTTTTAGTATAGTTTTTTATTTTGTCATGGATGCGGTTTATAGCTATTTGGAGTTAATTAATTTATACAATAAACATGAGAATATCAAAACAAGAATGTTTTCAATAAGGATATATGGTAATTATTGTCTTTCAAAAAATAATTGATTATGCAGTCAAAATTTTTGGAATGTTCCAACCAAAAGCTACCTTATGATATAAGAGATATAAATGTCAAGCTGATCTAGTTCAATACATTATAATTATTTGCACATTCATTAGTCACAAGGTTTATAAGGGTAACAATTTGAGAAATTTTTTATGTTAAAACTCAAATGATTTTTTATTGATTAAAGTATTATCTCATCATATAAAGATTTATGCATATTTGATAACGTGTGAAAACATTTTTTAATGATAAATACTGATGGAATAACTAATCATTCAATTTATGGATCTCATAATCAGATAATGCTTTAGAAATAGAAAATGAACCTTTTGTGAAATTTCATCAATGCACAATAAAAGGTGATATTTTACTGATAAAAGTAATTATATCTTCTCATGATAATAATTGAACACCAGGAAAAGGATCTCAAAGCCTAAAAGGATATCATAGTACCTTCTTTTCTGATGAATCAAGTGGCCCCATAGATAATTTTAGATTTATGGCTTTGGGATTGTTAACATTATCTTAACCATGTTCTCTATTATTCTACAATAAAAAATTATGGTTATATTTTCTCTCATGTACACATATATACATCCCACCCATGTTCTCCTATTCGGAAGCCTAATAATGAGTTACTTTGTGTAAATTCTAGGTTTATAACATTCCATTTTAAAAGTGAGTTTTATTATTTTTATTTTTGATGTAGGTTTCTCTGAATGGAACATTGAAGGATTAAAAAATTGACATCCTAGATGAATTTTGTGGTTGAAATTCATTTTAAGGGGTGTAGAACGTAACATAGTAATATTTTGTGAAATAATTTATTCAAATTAATTTAATGATTTATATATTTTTATTTTCAAATTATATAGAATATAGATTTTGTTATATAAAAAAACTACATTTTTCTTGAATTTTACACAAAACGAAATCAATATTGTGCTACATTCCACAATTAGATTAGATTGTGGTATATGAAACAGAATTCTAGGCATGTGTTACACACAACGCTGAGTTATTTTTATACTTTCATTACAGGAAAAAATGTGTTTTACCCAATTAACATAGTATATTATTTGAATATTATTATAAGATATAAACTATACATTAAATATGAATTAATCAATACTATTAAATAACTTATTAAAATAAAATGTTTATAATCTTAATTCATTGATTTCAGATTAATTAGAAATGAAAATATACACCAATTGATTATAAAGGAAATAATTTTATTTTCTTGATCCCATTGATGTATTGTATTAAAAAAAGTATATTAATTACAATTACTGAATGATATTAATTAAATATATATGTCACATATGCAATAAAATATTTTTTATAAATAATTTAGATTTTAAACGCATAAGATAAGGACAAACCCTATTATATGCATAAAACCCTATATTTTTTAAAAAGATGTTTTTTCCATTTTAAGGGGAATTCTTTACACATTTATAATTTTTATATGAAAAAAAAATATTATTTAAAAAATGGATATCAAATTTTACTTTGGTTGAATTTTTCATAATATTCGTTTAAATTTTCTGTTTTGAAAAATAGTGAAAAAAATCAAATTTTAATTAAACGTAACTATTTTATTAAAATAATGTATAATGGTTAATTTTTTATGTATTTTATTTATTTTATTTCAATGTATAAGTGGATTAAATATTTATCTTTTAATACAATCATGTTAATTGGAATCAATTTTACAATGAATTTGGATATAAAAACAAGTCATTATATTGGAAATTTTCACATTAAAAAAATTCAATTTTAATACAGTTTAAGGGATTAAATTAAAATAAATTTTAGAAATTTAAATGTTTTGAATTATGAAAATTGTATTTAATGTTTTTTGAACAATTTTTTAATTTTATTAAATATATCCCTTTTATGTTCGGACTATATTAATAGTAATTTTTTTATTTTTAATACCACTATTAAGGGTAAATCAGGTAATTAACATTATAAATGATATAATAAATTTTAAAAAACTACTATAACACTTTCCCAAACAAAATTGGATGAATATAATTAGACCATTAAGACATAAGGATCTAAAGTGAATAATTTAATGTATTTTTGTCCATGAAAAGAACATAAGTTTTATTAAACTCAAACGGAGTGAAAAAATATCACAATATTAATTTTAAGATGTAAACTATTTCTCATATGAAGATAAATATAATACATTATTGACTATATTTAATATTATGATACATAAAATGTTCATATATACCATATTATTTTATTTTTAATTTATATTGAACAAATAATTATAATAAATAGTTATTAAATAATGATGCAATAATTAATAAATTAATAAAAATATCAATTAAATGATATAATAAATATTAAAATAAATACAATTTGGAATAATTAAGGTGATTCCTAAATTTTATGAGTGAATAATACATTTCAAGGGTGTTTAATGTGAATTAGTTCGAATTTAGCTTCCTATATTTGTTTTATTAAAGACAAAGTTATAAATAGTTTCAAAAAATGACACTTATGATATTTTTGGAAAATAATATGTTATTTACATTTTAAAAATCAAAAAAAATATTAATTGAGTTCAAGAGAATAGTATATTTTCTATGTTTTTTTGAAATGGAAATTAATGGTTTATTTTATCATTTATATTTAAAAATTACATCATGTTAATATTAAAATTTTTAATATAATAATAAAAATCAAAATGTCTAAACTAATGGTTTGTCAAAATGATATTGTTCAAAATAACATCAAAACATACCTAAAATCCACTGGTTGATCATATTATATCCTTATTACATCATGGATTCAAATATATTTAAATTCTCAGGTATTTGGATTGAGATTTATTTTTTTATAAATTAATAATTTGAGGAATTTCAAAGCTTCCCTTTATCTATATCTTATAAAAGGATACCTCTCATTCTCTTCTCCTCATACATAAGAACATATTTAGATTGGTAAACTTCTATCCAATTATCCTCCAAAATAACATCCCTTAATGTTATAATCATTCCTTTGGGAAGAAATCCAACCAATGATTTCCTTTTGTGTTAAAAATATGAGATACCCCGAGAACAGGAGGTTTTCACAAGTACAACTAGTTTTAAGACATATGTTAAGGTAATTTCATCTTTGTTATTATTTACATGACATACAAGTGATATTCACTAGTCTCTTCTTTTTCATTGTATATATAATGATCTTTTACATGTAATATAATAAATTTCCATTAATTATTGATATTTGGAGCTCTAGTTTATGTTGATATTTTAATGGATTCACAAATCTAAAGTTACTCAAGTAGTAAGGGATTTATGTCTCTGTTTTTTTTGTGGGGAACAATCCAAATACACTACTGGATTCTTCTACATAAAGTAGATACTACCCATTAATGTATTTTATGAAACTATTTTAGAATATTGTGGTAATTTCATATCCATATAAATTTTATTATTTCATGGGTAATACAATTGTACAGATTATAAAGAAATGACTATTTATTTCAGAAACTCACCAAAATTTGGGATTGCATGATTTTAAGTATTTTATGTGGAATATTTATCATTGATGTTAGTGTTTTATAAAAAACATCCATTTATTATTATGGATTTTTAATGTTTATTTACCCATTTTATAATACACGGTTTAAAAGGAATATTTTTATATTTTCCAAATAAGGTGTTTTTTGATTGTTTTGAAAATTTTACAAGAGGAATTTTTTTTTAACACATACAACATAATATAATTTTCCTCAATCATGATCCCTAAACAAGTTGATGTTTCATTAAAACTATTGGAAGGTTATTTTCAACGAAAATGTTTTCTATTATAATTTATAAACAATTTAAGAAAACGAAATGTTTTGAATGTCAAAAAGGATTTTTCCCCCCAATTTGATTATAAGTGATCTTCCAAAATTATTTTCCATCTAAGATAATAATATTTGAAATTACATATGTTTTACTAGAGAGATGATTGAAATCATAAATTATTAATCATTCAATAAATGATTTATGTTTTTGATGAAATAATATTTATGAAACCAATTTATTTACCCTTGGTTCTGTTTTGATTGAAGGATGTTTGTGAATCCTATTTCATTCCATAGGTTATGATATGAGGAATGATTTATTTTCTTATGAAGCATGTATGTATATTTTCCATTATAAGGTTGATGGGATATATATCTCCCTCTAATTCATTGGGTAAATATTTATATATCATGAGATAATAATGGGAATCATCTCAATATGCTTGATCCACAATGGGATGATGGAAAACCAGATCCACTAAGGGAAATGGATAAACTAGATCCAATATGGGAAAATTTGGAAACTAGATCCACTATGGGAATATTGGAAACCTAATACACAAATGGGATGATGGAGAAACCTAATCAACTATGGGATTAAAGAGATAATTGTTCCATTACAAGGAAATGAATGTAAATGGGGGTGGTTGTGTGACCCTCCCAGTAGGTGTAATCCCATTAAGTGACATGATATGTATTATATATGTGTCTTTACTTATATGTAATTATATTAATTGTTCATGTGAATTCAAAAAAGTAAATTTCCTACACCTATATTCTATTTTGATGGCTTATGCTCTTGATTTCGCTATGATTCATTTCTTATGAAACGAAATTCTTTAGGCTAGGATTAATGATTATGATCTTTGATATGAAAGGTATGAACTTATAATTTGATGATCACGTGATCATACCCTTATGGTCATGTTTATGCTTACATGTATCCATTTTTTACCCTTACTAAGCGTCAGATCTCACCCCATTTTTATTCCCCTTTTTATGATGAAATTTATTATGATTGATGTTTCCACAAAGGGAGCTATACAAGATAAACCTAGTGAGAGATATTGTAGAATCCCTATGTATTAGTGTTAATGATTATATGTTTCACAAGGAACTAGGATATTATGATATTTGGGAGTCTTTTTGGGAACTACATTAAGTATTCTAAAAAATTGACGTAACATCTAGGTAAATCAAGATTGGGTCATTATAGATTGTATCTGATAAAAATACTAATCAAATTCTCCTTTAAAGACACATCTACCTCCTACAATATATCCTTGTCGCCAAATGATGGAGAGGGTTGTCATGATACCATTGATGATGAGTTACATATAAGACATCTTTTAAACAATGATACCTTTGAGGTAGCTGCAACCAATAGGATATTGTCCCAACCCTATCCACTATCTCAAAAGGCCTAACATAATGAGTCAATAACATGCCATATCTCCTTCATCCAATCTAGGTGATACATAAAGAAAGACCAAATGGTCCACCTCTTAATTCATAGGTATACAACGAGGATCTGAAAAAGGTTTCTTCTTAGAATGAGAATTAACAATATAATTCTTAATCAGTTAGAAATTCTCTAAAGTATGCTGAATAAGATGAGGTACCAATAGAGATTCCTCTCTAACCTCTATCTATTGTAGTATTGAACGGAATGGTCTACCATTTAGGTCCTGATACGGATCCATATTGATCATTTCATGAATGTTTTCATTGTAGTAAAACTCAAACAAAGGAATATAAATTTCCCACAAACCTCAAAAATCATTGATATAGGACAAAAGCATATCCTATAATTCCCAAATTGTTTTCTTGGACTAATCATCTATCTAATGGTGATATACTTTACTTAATAAAACCAATGAACCCAATGATATTTCCTACCCTTTCCAAAACTATGATATAAACCAAGTGTATATGTACAAGAGAATATAATGGGGAACACCATGTAGTCACATTATCCCATGCATGTTAATCCTTAATATATCATCAATAGATAAGGTTCCCCGAATTGGATGAAAGTGAGGAACCATGGCCAACATGTCGATGACCACCCATTTTTCATCACTTCATCGATGGGATATCATCTTACCCATCAAAAATCCATGGATACAACGTTACATTTACACAATGGAAGGGACAGAGTTTATAGAAGTCCAACAGGTCCACGGTGGTCATCCTCAGCATACTAACAGATAGAGATTTGAGTGATGAAGCCCACTTTCTGGGTCTTCATACCAGGCCACTAGTACAGGCGGATCATGACTTAGTGAATCTTCATAAGACTTTGATGAACCACCCACACAATGGAATGAAATTCTCTTTTAAAGTATTATTAGATATCATAAGGCACCCAAAAATGACCAATAATGATTTATACCTCATTCACATCAATGACCCTGTTCTGATGAGGATTTTATCCATTGATGCTCTCCATTAAAATGAGACCCTCAGAATCTAACAACTACCTCATCTGAAATTACTCTATAGGGGAGGATGTCATTCCAAGACCTACCAAGACTAGTTTTTTGTGATATTCCTAAACCTATAAGTTCAAATTGCAAAAAATATCCATCATCTAGCACTCACTACTAGCCTCATTGATAGCTTGATTGTGGGTCGTCTAGTTCAAGGTTTCAACTAAGACATTACCCTTTCCAGGTGGGTATTCAAGCTCAAAATTGAATGATTTCAGGTATTCCACCCACCTTCAAAACCTCATATTCTTATATCTCTATGTGGAGATGAATTTGAGACTTTTATGATCCATATAAACATTTAACCCTTCACCCAATAAATATTACCACCTACAGCACATGGTTTGGACCACAACTATTAGCTCGAGGTCATGCGTATGGTAATTATGCACATACATCCTTATCTAGTAGGATGTATATTCCATGAATCATTTACCTTTCATCATAACTATAACCATCTTAATGCCAAAACATCACAATAAAATGTATAACTGCTTCCTAAATTTGGATGAATTAGGACAAACACTAAAGTGATTCTTCCCTTTAACTCATTAAAAGATGTCTCATGGGATTCTGATTATAAAAAATACACACCCATATTAGTTAGAGTCGTAATAGTGGATTTTATATGAGATAAGTATAAGATGAATCACCGGTCTTTGCTAGTCATCCATAAGAAGCTATGTATGTCAATCCAATTTTTGGGATTCTACAAGGAAACAATGATACTCAACTTATTTGGATCAAACAATAGGTGTACCTTAGATATGATATAAACCTATAAGTGCACCTTACCAATAAATATGTTTAATTTATAGAGCTTCATGTATAGCTGGTGCTCTCTCAGTGTAATCATCACAATCTCAAGATGATTATAATAGTTGTGTATTGTTCTTGAATACATTAAGATGTTGTCTATGAAAAATAACTTCAGATAATTAGAATATAAGTAGAAAACTTGATTCATCAATTGAAATTATACTGCATATGCATTCTTTAGACTAAATGGTAAAACTAGATATTCATACCAGACATACCAACCCCGGAACACTGTATGTGGTATGTCTGACATTCTCACCCACAACTAATGGTATCTCAAACTCAAATCGATATTGAAGAAATCCTTGGATCCTTAGAGCGGGCCTAAGAAGGTTTTTGATAATAGGATGTGGATAATAGTTCACTACCATAAGCTAGTTTAGTCATCATAAATCCACATAAAATATGAGGGTTCAATCTACCTTTTTCTATAAAAAGTACTTTTGAAATCCATGACGATGTTCCGATTCATATAAAACCATTTTCTACTAGATATTATCTATGATTCTTTATTTCCTTGAGCTCTGTAGGTGCCATCCTATATGGAGGATTAGACACCAGTACCACACCTAGCCCTAGATCGATGATGAACCTATACTATCTCTCCCATTAGGTGATATAAATAAATCTTCAGTGAAGAAGATGTTGAAACGATCCACCACAAGACATAATTATACTAATTTCATCCCCAGATCACTCATATGGAGACTTTCCAACTGATATTTCACTCCACATAGGCCAGTACTCTTGGGCCCTTCTCAATGTTCCAGGATATCCTGTACTCCCTTATGGGAATAAATTATTCCCTCAGGTGAGTTTAATGACACCCATCGGAAATAATAGTCTACCTTGGATTAATAAGGGCCAAGACAGTCCATATTAATAATGAAATCAATTTCATTAATATCAATGAAGAATATACTCTAGAAGAAATGGAACCATCCTATTTCATTAGGGCGCCCCATACATGTGTGTCTTCCCTCTATTAAAATCCCCTAATGGAATTTCGGGAAATATTACTCCAAATAAGTATTCTATTACAACGCCCAAACATTCCACCACCATATAAGATGCAAAAGTGTGTGATACATCTAAATAAAAAAAATAAAAGAAAATAAAGTAGAGGATACTATAATATTATTCACAACCATAGATGGCCATGTACTCTGCTCCTATAATGCTATCTTTAATTCATAAATATGGGACAAAACACAACCCTAAGATGCTTCCTAGAGAGAATGAACATATCCACTCTACTTGTGCTGATGATTTGGGTAATGAATTCCTTAGTCATGACCACTACCACATCAGCCTGATTAGTTGGTTAAAGGCCATATTCTATCATCATGTGGTGTCATAGATAACATTCTTGAATAATGTGTCAGTACAGATCCCCACTCACAAGATTCTGTTTAAAAATACCGGTAGAATCATTGACGGTGTCCCATCATGGCACAATTGTGGAACTCAATTGGGATCCTTAATAACTATGGTTACATATGGCCAACATGCCCACACAAGTGAAACACTATAGAGTCAGATCATTTCACCTAGTTGTAACCTCCCATATGTTCACACCAAAATGAATCATTTTACTTCTAGAATATCCATTGCCCTGCCTTGAAAATGAACTACCCAGATGAACATGGAATACTTCTATGATATTTTTTTCTGTAAAAATTAAATGGTTGATTATTTAAATAAGGGTATTTAACACATCGAATTTCAAATATTAGTGGATAGTATAGTGAATCTCATCCTCAAAACAAATCACAGTCATTAATTTATAAATTACTTGATATGGAGTGAATCACTGAAGATTATTGGAGAAATCAGAATACTCATGCATGGTCATAGATCCCTACTAATGATTCATGAACTCCCTCGAACAATATGATAGCTGATTTTGTGGGAAGAAGTGATCTTATAAACCCATATGAAACTCTATCTAGACTATAACATGGTAATCCTCAGGCTAAGATAATATTTCCCACCAGAATTTTACAGAGTCATGAAACATGTAGGTGGAGATCCTGACCGTCTACTTTGGAGCCCTGTCAAGAAGGTCAATGATTGAATACATTCCTTCTAAGAAATTATCAGCAGCCTAAGGTCTTCTATCTCCCATGAAGGGGCTAGTAAGATGCTATTGAAAGTCTCAAGTCATCTCTTCCATTGTTGGTGCAAGCTGGGGAGAACCATGAATAGACTCCATAAACTAAATAAATTTATCATTGAACTCAGCATCAGTGCCTAGTGGACGATCAACTAGAGGTGCCACATGTGGAACTATAAAACATACTAAGGCTTGATTAAGGGGCCCCAAATCATGAGTGTGGTCATCCACACTCTCTTGGAATAAAAAATGAGTATTTCATGGTGTAATAGCTCTACCATTTCCAAGTGTACTTCTAATATAGGATTTAACACAAATAGAAAAAGTATATAAAAAATGATAATGAGGGGGATTTAAAGGGTTGGTCCTGAGGCATGACAATGTAGATAGATACCGCTTATATCCTGGATTAGGTGATATGATAGGGTCACATAAGGCAATTGATACAGATCCTACGACCCATTAGTAAGGTCGAGTTATGTTCAAGGACTCATTTTTCATATATATGGTGGCCATTTAATTTAGAAGGTAGAATTAATTATATTTCACTTATTTAGTTAAATTCTCTTTAAATGGTTAAATTATGTGGATCACCATTATAGTTTATAAGGGATCATTCACAATAAAAATTGAAATGGTAATTCTAAATAATCCAAATTATGACATTTTCTTACAAGAAAAATTGTCTCTAAACTATAAATATAGAAAATCTTGCACAACAAGGCTCAAAAGAAAATGGAAATTCATGATGAAAAGTAAAAATTACAAGGTATAATGCATGTAATTTTAATCATAATATTCTTAATATGATTAATTATTTGAAAACCTCTCTTATCAACTCTCTATTGTAAATTAAATCTCAATATGTTAACAATTTAATCAAAAAATTTAATGACACAAGGAAAGTGCTTCATCCATTAGTGAAATCCATGATACTATATTAGTAAAAGAAATAAAATAATTTATCCATCACATGAAACATGTATTTCCCCTATACATGGGGTAGATAATCCTAGGAATTGTCTCATGACCATATTCGTACATACTAGTATTCTCTCTAAATCACAAACAGTAAGATAACATAAAAATAAGCTTTGAAACCACATTACAACATACCACTCTAGGTTCCACTCAACATGGCCTTGAGATGGTGACCATAATACCCAAATCATGCCTACATGTGTTCTAGAGGCTTCTAACTAATAGTGATTGCAATGTGTGTGTCTCTGGGGAGACTATTCCCTCGTAGATTGGAGTTATCACATCATGATAATTGATGAAATGTAGGAGAGATATAATAAGTTACGAAAGGAGTAGAATAAATAGAATAATTAACCATGTAAAAAATGTAAAAAATAGGAGGAATATGAATAATCAATAAATATAATGATGTTTAGGATGATGGTGATCATGATATAGAATAAGTGTGTATATAAGGAATAGGGTACCCCTTAGTATATTGTATTCAATACAAAAATATGAATATAACCAAAAATAGATACAACAAGCATCTCAATAATTGGCTTAGTATACTTCCCCAGACTATATCCAAAATATATTAATTAGTCAGGCATCATATTCTACACACTTCCCTTTATCCATACATGAAATCATAATGTTTTCTTGGGTACAAAAGCTATCCCATGCCGATAGTGAGATAAAATATTAGTAGTCGAGCTTCCACGATGTCAATTATACACCATTCCATGAAATAAATAAATGACAGTGTTCATAAAATGATAAATGCATGTAAATATTAAATAAATGAAAAACCACTCAGTTCAGGTTCCTATTTGGACACTAGAATGATATCACAATCGTTGGATAAAGATAGATATAGGAAAAGAGGTACATGTGAAAGCCATAATATCTATACAATTTCCATAAAAACCAAATCAACTAATGTAGGTTGACCTCAAAACCAATTATATGTCTTAGTGGTCACATTTAAATGTAATCAATAAGTCATTCCAATATTAAATTCCAAACAAGAAAGGTGAGCAATAAAATGTAAATCAAAACCCTCTGGTGCTATGAACAAGGATTAAAAGTGGAATAAGGAACAATCCATAAGACATAAACCAATTTATGAGGTATTGTGACAAGAATCATAATGCATGGAATATGTGTATAGAATAATCAAAGAGGCCAAAAAAATCAAAAATGGTAAAAAAACATAAATAATTACATAAGTCACAAGCATAATGAATAATTTAATAAACATGATCCATTGTCTAATTCCAAGGATCTTAACTAATGGATCACAATTAAAACAATTAATTTTACAAATTATGATATTTAACCATGGTGAAACTCATAGACACATGGTTTTAATCAAATTTATGCACGGGAAAGAGGCCATTGAAGGTAGGACCCCCAAATGGGTGTCAAACGACGAGACAAATACCCCACTATTACATTTTACTATTGTGTGGGATCAAAATTTCAATAAAACCCATTATAATAAATTTATTAAAGAAAATTGAAGCATCACTGGAAGGTTCTTGGGGGTGTCACAACAATGTGTCATTTAAAAAGAGATGAAACGAATGTGAAAGGCATAGACTACATATCTTTGTTTAGTATAACTCCACTCATCAATTATTGAGGCTTGAATTGATCTAAATCAATAGAGAGTGATGAAATCATCACAAACATTGAAAATAGTGAAAAAATATTCACACATAAATAGCCCAACAAATGTAGGGGAAACTGCGAAATAGAAGTAAGGAGGTGGATGATCTTATCAAGATCTATCCATTACTTCAGCTGGAAATAGATTTTCTCACGAGAAAGAGGAGATGGATAAAAAACCTATAAAGGAGTAAGATGATAGTTCATTCCTGAGGGAGGAAGAAGAAACCCAATATAAGAGATAAAAAGATAATAGGGTGGATTATTAAACCATTAGATAGTGGTGAAAATTTTATTTCACCAACAATTAGAAGAGCTCATGGTTTGGCCACACAAATATTGAAACCATTCACCATTTACTATTTATAAGGGGCACCTCATAGGGTTATGAACATATTTTGTTTAACCATAAATAAATATGAAATATAAAATGATAAAAAACTATAAATCGGTTAAATGGTTGTAGAAAAACCATGTTTCCATCAGGGCGCCACTATCTATAGCTGCATGGTTTTAGGAACTCCTATTGGTTGGGTGGCATGGTGTCTCTAAATAGTGTGTCCATTATTTTTATTGTCACTTCATAAAACTAGGCTCTAAATGACCCTTAGATTCATCTAATATATCTTTTAATTGATTAAGAATCATTATTTGGGACATCTAGATAAATTTAAACAAAAATTAAATGATTTTATCTTTAGGAAGATCTTTGATGATAAAGAGACTAGTTGATTCATGCTCTCCATGTTTATTAATTCTCTCCCTAGACTCCCTTAGTCAAATTATCAAGAGGATTCTCTTATCAAGAAGAATAATCTAATACATTTTTAATTACAGTTCAGCTGGGATATCTTATCTCATGTTTTGGATGATACCCTCTTCTTTTCCAATGAAAATAGAATTTATATTCATAGCATCAACAAGATCATTGAGGTCTACTGCAATGGGATTGGAAAATACATTATCCATGAAAATATTATCTTTTTTCACAAACATATCATACAAACATAATATGTTGTAACAAATATGCATTAAAATAAACAAAAGTGACTTATTGAAAACAATATTGGTTCTGTGATCACCTCAGGACTTCTTCAAATTCAACATTATGATATGATTTTGGAAAAGATTTGTGGTCTAGTTAAGGAATGTATGAATCACATTCTTTTCTTCGAATGAATAATCACATTGGATATTTCTTTTTAATTTCCATCACCATGAATGTAATATCCAACATCATTGTTACAAAGGAGTTTATCTTGGTTGTTGAAAATATCACGGAATGTTTCAATTCAGATGCATAGTTTGAGAGGAAACACAACTGGATTTCATTGAAGATCATGGATAGACTACTAAGGGTGGGAGAATCAATGTCAGGAGTTTTTTAGTGTTTATTAAATTATTTCAAGAGAATATGGAATGGTAAATCCTTGAATGTCATAGATTATGGGGAAGGATTATGGTAGAAAAATGTGTTATGAACATGTAATTTACTAGATCTCATTCATACTCCTTTTTTATATGATCCAAACTCATATCTCTAATCTTCATACCTACACTCTATGGATAATTATAAGGGGTGGTCAATTGTTGGTATCACAACTGGGTAGTAAAAATGCTTACATTTACTAGCTGTCCAACTCCAAACTAGAAGTTATTTGATGCCAACTTGTACCCAAGCATCATCCATATGGCGATGGATAATGCTCAGCACATTATTTTTGACATCATTCAGCTCATCTAGGAGCCAAATCAAAATTTATTAGTTATATCATATTAAGGAACATTTTCATTTATGGATTAATATTGGGTGACTATGAACATTAGTGACTTGGACCCCAGAGATGAGATCCTATGGCTCAAATATATCCCTTCTAGATTTAAATTTCTAACATGGAGTGTCATGAACCTAGTTCTCTCCATGGATGAAAACATCATGTGAATGGTAATTTCCATGGTTTCAAGAATGTACCGCTATATGATCACACGAAAAGTGTAATTTAATCATCCTTTATTATAGATCAATTTAGATTTAACTATTTATAGCTTCCTCTGCACCTTTAGATGACCTCCCACCCAGTCCTCTTCGAGGGCTCTTTTCCATAACACTGAATCTATGGGTTAGAGTTAATTGTCCTAAAATGAAGAACCAGTCACTAATTATTGTAATTGTATACAATGGAAAATGTTAGGGGAGAAATAATTAACATCACTAGGGTGCTAGTTATACACTAACCACTCGTATTTTAAGAGAAAAATACCATCTAGTGTATTTTCCTAGCATCTCTCCAACAGGTGGGATCCCCCATCTTTATGTCAATAATTTGTTGGTAGAGAAACTCACACCTCATGAGTTATGGGAAATCTTGTTTGGTGGGTTTGTTGGATTCCTCGTGGATTAGGGATTAATGTCAATAATTATGGCTCATGTATTTCCAATATCATATGAGGAGGATACCCATGTGGTTTTTTAATCACTACATTCAGAGAATAAATTAGTTGTGGTGACATTATTCATGTTGAATCCAATTCATTAATCTTATTTCTTTTTTGTGTCAAGAGGATAAAATTAGTCTTAAGATAGTGGAAATGGGTTTTTCCATTATAAATAGATCTCTACTAAGGTCCACATCATTCATGAGGTCCCTTTACTACCTCATTAGTAAATACATTAGATTGATCAGTGATAAAAATAATGTTCTTTATATCTGGCGTGACAGTAATATAGTTGTTGATTTTATCAATTTACTAGAAACCCAATATGTGAATTTCACTCATTTCTCCATCATTGGTTCCTTTAGTATTGATGGTATCAACACTTTTATAAGGGATTCCCTTGGCCTCTATTATTTTAGACCCCCATAGTTTTCTATATTTTATATTTCATTTTCAATATAATTTTTCTACCTCTACATTAATAAAATATTTAATTTATTTGCAAGTAGATATATATATTTTTTGTATATAAGCCTCTCAATAGGGTCTATTACATGATAGGAAGAACATTTTCAGCAATTCCTTTACCAATTTATCTATACACTATAGAATACAAAAACTGTCAACTTGAGAAACTAGAGTAATGTGAAAATAAGAGTGTTTCTGACCTCGTCTATATATGGAAGGGTATAACCTATTCCCTCAACATACCTCTCTTATTGTAGAAGATAATAGAACATTATGATAAAATTCTCCCGGGTGATAATAAAAGACCCCTACTCCTAATTAATTAACCATGATAATTCCACAAGTTTGAAAAAATGGAACAATATCTAAAAGAGTCTATTCAGTAGAACCCCGATAAATCTTGAATCATGCCTTATTCATAGGGGAAAATCTTGGTAAGGAATAAAAAATCATTGTTACACTCAAAACAACAGCATTACCCCTCCAAGAACATATGAGGGAACCCAATCACCAATTTCCCCTCATCGATTGGTAAAAATAGAAACCTCACCCTAAACCAGAATTGAAAAGTGATCAAGGTCACATGGGGTTCTAGGAATAAATGAATAAATCATACACTTTATGAAATATTAATTTTCCATGCTATTTCCTTACATACATGGAAAATAACCCACTCTATCTGCCATAGCCTTGGAAACCCAACAAAGTCATCCTCGCCTATCTTCCTAACTACTATGATTTCCATAGGATGATGGGTCACAACATCTAGGGTTTCCCCATCATCAATGTATTCCTATAAATGACGGTCTATTATAATGTGGTGATTTTTGTAAACTCCATATTATAGGTGACTTCTGTAACTATTTACTAGTCAAAGGAAGAAGGTGATTAGAAAAATGTTTTGGAGAGTAATTGGTAGGCTTTCAATAATTGGATGACTCCAAAAACAATTTTTTGAGATCATGACATCGTGAGAGAAAGATCATTACACCTAGGAAGGTGACATTGAGAAAACCTCCTATATATGGACGTAATCACCGTACATATGATGAAAGAGAATATAAAGTGTTATGATTATCTCCAACTCATTCTCTTCCTCTTGAATATTTCATTCTGGAAAAATTAAAATAAAAGTATCTTCTCAAAAAACTAGAACCATCATCAGATGAGGAGATCATAATTGATTCTATTAAGAGAAGTCAATTAAAATCCCCTTTCAACAAGGATGAATACCCTACAGAATATGAGCATCACATCCCTAACTAGGGTGACTGAGGTTTTATGCACAGTGGCCAAGGATACAAAAGATATTGAGGGTATAGTCAGACCTAATATTTTAGTCAAATCCCCATAGAGGACATATACTTAGCAAACACCCATGTGAAAGAAATATAAAAAACATAATTGGAACACGGAAGATCCCTTTAACCCTCCGATATTTATTCCCGCCCAATCATCTTTCCCAACCATCTGGAAGGGGTAAGACATTCTAATCGACCTAGGGAAAGGGGGAGGTTGGCATGAACTACATCATTAGAAGAATATGATCCCTCAACATAAGCTCAATAATTAAGCCCTTCCATGTCAAATACCTCATCTCTCGAAAAACATAATAAATGGAAACCTTATCTTTAGAAACACTGGCCTAAGGAACAGAAGTATAACATTATGAAATAGATGGTAGTTGTCCCAGAAAATCTCTCAATTAAGGATTCAATCCATATTTCAAAAGAACCTATATAGGAACTCATTGAATCCCTATATATTTACTAGATGTTCTAGTTATAATTCACTATAGAATATGTTTATCAACTTGATCTAATGCCATTAAAATTTTATATCTCCATGTCATTGAAAGAACATGATCTATAAAAGGACATCCATGGAACCATGAGACTACTATATGTTTCCAGAAAATTAAATAATGTCTATATCTATAGGGCCTTGATTAAAATTGTCAATTGGATGTACCTTAACCTTATTAAGACCCTATCATGTTTGGGATATAGTGAGGAAGATTTTTCTCCCATAAAGATGACTATTCAAGGGCATGTTTAGATAATTGAAAGACCTATCGAGAGGATCGATCTCAAATCCTAGTTTCGAGATCTCACATATAAAAATAATTTAATATAAATACAACAATACACTAAAAAAATGTATTTCTCTTAAATAATTATCTTCATATCCACAAGGTGGTACCTTTAACATTCCACCAATGCTTGAAATACCCCATCGATTGGAAGGTCGAAATACTTCAGCGTGATAGTTCCCTCATTGCGTCATGTAAAGAAAAGTAAGCTAGGGTAGGTTTCTATAAATATAAGGGAAAACAAACATTATAGGATTATACTATAAAGGTTTCATCCTCCCAATGGCTTGGGGAACACTACTGATAACCCATAGAGTATGATTGAGAGTAATTACATGCTACAATTAAATATGATTGAGGAAATACACTCAAAACCAATGACAAAGATCATTTTTTCCCAAGTGATAGGGTAAAATAAATTCTTGTTTAGAATCTCTATAAAATGAATTTGGATGTAGGGGATGAAAATGTTTCTTCCATGTCCTCTAGAATCCTAATAGTAATAGTGATTCCCTCGTATTTCCTACCTCATCTGAAAATGCCTCCATGAACTTTGATGTGGAATAATAAGAGAATGAACCCAGGAATTCCCCTCCACCATTTGAGGAAGGCATCCCCACCGCCATTTATGATCTCAAATATATAAATATGGGATCAAAAGAATATCCAAAACCAATTTTTGTAGTGTCACTAAGAATCTCCCAGAAAAAGATATGTGTATTTCATTTCTAAGGAATCATCGATATTTGTTTCCTTGGAATTAAAAATAAATTCCGGAACTAAACCCAGATTTGGTTACACACCATCATGGATTACCCAGACACCATCAATGATTCAGGTTCGAAGCCTAGAGGTTTAACCCCTCTGTTACCTTTTATGTATATTCAGAAGATGAAAATTTGAACAGAGAAAGTTTTTCCCAGGATGTGTAATATTGATGATGGCCCTACAACATTATCCTTGTGAATAAAAACAACAGATAGATTAGGGTTTCAATTGATTTTAGAAACTATAATAGAAATTCCCTAAAGAAATACTTCCCAATATCGATCACGGAACTATTGATCCATGAAACTTCTAGCTTCCAAGCCCTTTCCATCATGGATGGACACTTAGGGTGTAATTAAATAAATATGACACCTAATGACGAGGAATCCATTCTCTTAAGAGAACCCATAGGAATCTATTGTAGTAATTATATTCGGTCTATATAATAACGGTGATAGTTTTAAATGCACCATAGATCATTTCATTAATCGTTTATTTGGTAGAATAGAATAATTCTATGTTGACGACCTAGTGGTAAAATCCTTATAGTGATGTGATCACTTTACCAACATCTAGACAATCTTCGACAATTTTCCACAACACAATGTTATGATGAATACACTAAAATTCTATATCTGGGTAACATAAGGGATGTGACTTGGGTTTTTGTGACACCTCTATGGCATCAAGGTCGACCTAGAAAAGACTAGTGAAATTCAATAAAATTCACCCCTCAGAATCTCAAATATTTTAGAGGTATCCAAGTGAACCTCATGTATATTCAATGCTTCTGAGCCAACCTGGACCGAAAAAATCACCCCTTCAACAAGATAATGAATATGAGAGTCCCCTAAAAATGGGATAAGGACTATCAAGAATCTTTTGAGTGTCTCATGTAGTACTTAATACACCCACTAATCATGATGCTGCTAGTGGAAGGACAACCGTTGATTTTATATGTTGTCACCATTGAATGGTCCCTTGGTTCCCTCCTATCATAGAACATTGATGTGGGGAATGTAAATAGTCTCTATAACTTCATCCATATGATTCTAGTTTATGAGACACAATATTCTGAGGTCAAGAAGAACTACCACACAATCAACTTTCCCATAAAACATTTGATGCATTACCTCCATCATCAGGAATTTTAATTGTTCACTTATATTTTTCATCTAATGTATATCCTTGGGTACCACTGTTGACTAACTATTTGGATCATTGGGATTTTATTCTATAAAAGAATAAAATCCCTTTTTTATTTAATGTAGTCAATGAACATTCCCTGTATGATTTCCCTATAGTAGATACCACCCAAGAAAGTAAACTAGTAGACACTGAACATCTAGATGATGAGGCTTCATATGCCTAAGTGACTCCCCAGACATGGGAGGAGTAATTTTATAGAGCCTCCCAATGTCTTATCAGAATGTTACTGGAAAACCTGATGCTCTATCGGGTTGTCTTAGTTTACAAAAAAATAAAAATTTCCCTATAATTTATCACTATCTAAAGGATTCATGAATGATAAGGTAGAATCAAAAGTCCTCATTGATAGATTAGAACTAACCCAACATCTACAGATATACTGCCAGAACATCATAGTTGATTCATGGCTAGTGATAAATTAGATCATGGGAGAATATTCCATCAAAAATGAAGAATTATTCCCTCTCACAGGATATGTCATTAGACTCATCACTATTATACAAGGATATAACACCAAATTAGGAGGCTCAGTTACTACTCACAAACAATGATACATGACTACGTGAATTGAATAAAAAATGTCATGCATATCAATCTAATGAGAACTTCTTCCATCAGCCAATAGTGTTACTCCATGTACATAATTTCTTTTGGTTATTTTTATAAGGGAAATGGATATTTTAGGGACAAGTCCCTCAACCATAACTATGAAAATTAAGCACATCCTTACTGATAACTAAAAAATTTCACAATTGGATGAGGAAGTACCCCTCAAGGAATATGGGATGAAGAATATCATCAACTTCGTGAAGTATAATATTATCACTTGGTTCAAATTCCCTCACATGATGTTAACAAAGATCAACACCAAATTCTTCTCAACTTAGTTGAGAAGGTTGTACTAGGAGTAAATAATTGATTCCAACCACTAACCCATCTACCATGCATTATACAATGGTCATGTTGAGGGATTCAATAAGACACGTTCAAACGTAATATTAAATATGTTTTAATAATTCATTAATCATTATCCGAACAAGATCCTCCATGATTTGTGGTCATACCATACCACCACACATACTTCTATATAAAAAACTCTATATTCATTGATTTACAGAGCTTAATTAGTGCTTCCCATAAAAGTCCAGTTTCCATATCTAAGAATATATATCAATAAAAAATCTCAAATTATGAGAAATATAAAACCATTATATGAGATAAAATTTCTCAATGAGATATGGTTTCATAAACTACTGAACCTTAATGCCCATCACAATCGGATCACATTATCCATAAATTAAAAAGTTAACCTCCACTCAATCAATCAAGGATAACTAGTATCTTCTCTTAGGTCCCCAAAGATTCTAGGAAAAAAGTCTCCAATTTCGAAAGCCAAAAATGGAATGGAATTATATCATATATGTGTTCTATCACAATGAAGCATACTCACTGGCCGTAATGGATAAGGAATGCATCACACCCTCCACCAATGTGAGGTTTCTCAAGAAATAATATTCATAACGCCCATCAACAATCCATGTCATCCTAGTCACATGATGTTAAACTGAAAAAATATTCCTTGGTCTCATGACCTTAAATTGTACAAACTCATCCTGGTCACATGATATTAAACCACACAATTTTTTCAATTCTAGATAATGTTAAACCGAAAAAACTCATATGAACCATATGATGTTAAACTATGTGGATCATGTCCTTACTATTAGATATTAAACTATATGGGAATTAACTACAATGGATGACATCATGATTCATGGGAACAATCATCTCACAAACATTTCAATGCACATGAACTTTATGTATGCAAAAATTAAATGATGTACCCTCATCCATATATATAAGTTAGATCCATGTAGGGAATTCCCCATCCAAGAACATTGCATGGTATGATTCCTACTATCAAAAGACATGTAGTGAAACACATAATTCAAATCCTAGGTCAAACAGTATTATATTCATTCTAGTCATAGGATTTCAAACTACAAAAAAAAATCACGCATTTTTTCCAAATTAGTGGACCCCCGTACTTACCGCATAATTTAAACTATATGTCTCATGTCCTCTCCACATCACAGTAAAATACATTGTTTTTACAGAACTTTGTTTCATGTGATTCATTCCATCACATAATACCTAATGATGCCCAAATGATAATTCTTAGGGCCTTCTATGATATACCTCTTATTTTATGTCAATTCATCTTCATACTAATTTTCTAACATTGAACTGCATGGATGAATTAATCACTGCATTACAATGAACTGTATGGTTTTATTGAACAACATTTAACATGAATTTAATTCTAATGAAATATATATGGATGACTAAATATTATATCATGTCCCATCCACCATATGATGCAAATTTCCTCAGTCCTTACTTTAACTACCACTTCTTGGTGAGGGTATGTAATGACCCGCTAATTCTCACTGGAATTATATTATAATGAGTCATTACATGCCCTTATAAGATATACCAAGATTACAAAGGCTGTAAATACATTCCAATGGGTTTTAGAAACAATTGGGAGACTATTTACCCTTTAATAAACAATCGATAAGCAAACCGTTCACTAAAGGATGCATGAACAAAATAAATACAACTCAACAACTTCATGTATCTCAAAAACATATCAAAGTGTGAAACCATGGATAGAAAAACATGTATAAAAGTAAACAATAGATAAAAAACATAAGACTCTCATAATACCACAAGATTCCATGATTCACAAGCTCCATGCTCTACAATCCCTGAATATCCCAAGTATCATGAGGTAGAGCTAACAATGTGTGAAGCTTTACCTTTGACCATGTCTTAGAAGATAGTATATCCAAATTAACCAAATATCCAATGCAAGGGTGAGTATAAAACTCATTTGGTTTTCCCCAATGAGTTCCAAACTCATGCAATTATGATAGAACTGTTATCAAATTGTATAGAACAGTTTATATAAAACAATTTATATAAAAAATTTATATAAAACAATTTACCAAAACAGTTTATAACAAAATAAAAAAACTTTTGAAAAACAATTTTAACCATGTGAAATAAAAATTAAATGAAACCAATTTTCGGTGTGTTATTTTCAACAAAATAACTATTCAAATCTTATAAACAAATTCAGATTATTATTTTGGCATACCAGTTACAAATTTCACATCACACCCACACATGCATGCTTCGTTTGACAGTTTCATACTCATTAGCATTATCTCGTCTAATTACGTTGTATCCCACTGACAACCACCCCTGATCCAAGGTCATTTACCTTTTATCCCAATGGTACTAATCCATCTCACCCAAATTTAACAAGTGTTTTAGGGTTAATCAGTCACTTGATGTTCATCGTGGGAGGTCAAATACTCAGATACCTAAGATGTAACCCACAAACACATACATTATATGGATTATTTTTGGCTATGAAGTGGCCAAATTTTGTTTATTTTAGATGGGTTTAATTGATTTCTAGGAGACTTAAGTGAATTCAAATTATCACCAGGGTTGATCCTAGGTTATTACATGGGGTGGATTTGATGAAATTATTTTTTAACAATTTCTTTTTCTTAAATTTGAGAGAGGATTATTCAAGAAGATCAAAAAACCTTGTCACATACTAGATTAATACCAACAAACCATATTAATAATCACCTATACACATGGAGGATTAAATTAATGTGCAATCAAAGGTAAAGGGTTATATTATCACTTGAAGTATGTGGCCTTAAAATTAAACAAGGACAAAGAAGCTTTTAAATCATCAAATAAAAATCTCAAGTAAAAAATTTTATTAGAAATTAATGGGTTGATAAATAACATACAATCCAGTAACTTTCTACTCCCTTGGATCAACCCATAAGTGGGTTAACTCTCTATTGATGCTATGGTTCCAATGGAAGCAGGATGTAGACTCATGAGGGAGTAATTGAATAAGTAAAGAAAACAATAAAAAGAAAATGATCATTCCATCATAGTGTGAATAATTTCACAAGGATTGGTGTTAATAAATTCACAACATGATAAAAGAGTATCAGATTTCGATGGAGAATAACATAATAAAAGGATAAGAATAACTTTTATTAAGAAAGTAGGATGAATTAAAACAACTTAAAATTGAGGAAGAATAACACAAAGGAAATGTGGAAGCATAACATTACAATGAAAGAAAGCATCCTTGATGATTAAATCTTCAAACACCACTGCCTGAAATAGCCATTTTAGGAGCCTCGGGTTGAGTTTTCGATAGTGAATGTAATCCCACTTGAGTATGGTAGGTTAAGGGTGGTGGAAATCTTGCGGAACATAGAATTTTCCACACTTGACTAGAAGTGGAAGGAATCTTGCATCCACCGAACAGACACTTCTAAATTAACTTCTAGATGACTGAATTAGAGTGAGCCATATAAAAATAAAAAGGATATCCAGATGTTTCCAAACAGACTATAAATTTCAACAAAAAGGAAGTTTTGTTTATGAGATATTATCAAAATGGTGGGATGTTTTTTTGGATGCAGAATTTGGCCCAGAATTTTATTCCTAAATTGGGTCGCATGATACTCCATTTAAAAGTCTGAATTAGCACTTTTAATTGTTGTATGAAATATTTAAATTGATTTCCACTATCTTAATTTCAAATTTTTGGAATTATTGGGCTTTTATCCTGTCCGCTACAGTCTCTTTATTGGGATGATATCCAGTTTAATTTTCCATGAATTTTTTTGGTTCAAGGCCAACTTTGGTGGTCCTCTTATCAGAATCTTCAATTTCTCCAAATTCATGATTTTTTCCTATATCATGGGAGACCTGAAAATAAAATCAAGACCATTTTTTATTTCAGGATGTGTTCAAATATGTACCATGTAATAGTTCACTTTAACATACAATTACTATCATAATGTAAAATAATGTTAAAAGTGTAAAATGCACTAAAATTGAGTTTTTGAATAATTAATCTCATGCATATTATAAATATTAACAATTAATAGTAGCCTATTTCAGGGGCTAATCACACCCCAAACCTGAGTTTTGCTAGTCCGGAGGAAATTGTATCTCAAAAATATGAACTTTGAATTTAATTTTTAAAAAACATTTTAAAACACAGTGCTTACCAAAAGACCTCATAATAATAAATTATGAAGCACATCAAAATAACATAAAACAAGATAGTTCCATAAGTATATCCCAAGCCCAATCTAGTTCATTTGTAAAAATTCATGGCCACATTTAATCTTATTTCTATAATGATTGATGATGTGTTTTGTGTCAAAAAAAGACACGGGGAACATTTTTATTCAAGGGGAAAATGATGGAAGCTCTACGTGGAATAACATTTGAATATTAAGATTAATATTCAATTTTTTTATTGTTTATTTTCAAAAAATTTCATGGTAATTGAAATTTCACTCAATAAATTCATCCCATGTAGCGAGATATTTCTTATGACTCCTAGGATCAAGGACCATACGACACCATGTGAAGGCCACATACTCGAATATAATATTGTGTTAACTTACTTGAAAACAATGTAAAATTAAAACAAATTGAGATATGTTTCTGATGCTTTTGTCGGGGCGTGCACATCTATCTTTGGAGGACGTGCAGCTGTTTCCCCGCATTCCTGCATTCCAAAGGGAGGTGACATTCACTCCTTATTCAGGGGAATTTTCTCCTTGATCGAAACGAGATGATGGGATTCTGGTTCTTCTTTCTGTGGATTCCTCCTTGGAACTCATCACCTAGTCCGGGTCTCCCTCATAGATTTAATACTTAGTTCGTGAATCTCATTCCCAGTTCCATATCTTCATGGACTTACACTACTTCTGCCAAGAAATTCCATGGGGTCTTGACATGGTAGCAACCTTCGGTCAGAGTAGATGACAACATCAGGCATGTCGGGGCATCTCTAGGTGCGTGGACATTGGGGAACCTGTATTCTTCCTCAAAAGAGGACATCTCAAAGGTGCAGAACCTGAGGCATCCCACATCGAATGTGGGGAATCATATTCCATAGGCATGTATCTGTGTTTTTCCTTATCTTCCCATGTTTAACACAGGGTATGTACCATTTTTAACGTCTTGCAAAGACAGTTACGCCAAAGGTGTGACATCCGAGGTTTTCCTCAGGAATATCATGATTATCATGAGGTAGGCCATGAGTTTAATGTCTTCCAGAGACGAAATAAGATTGATCAGAAACTCCCATAGAGACAGATCAGATTGGTACATCCCTAGGAGGGAACACCTGGAAGGTTTACTGAGTGGATGGATCAGGACTCCCAGTGAGGACGGATCCAAGGTGGTCCTCCCCATGGAGGGGAGATGTCACACCGTAATGGCTAATCTGAATACCACTGAGGGAAGATCAGGGAGTGTGCACCCTCGGATGGGGGACACCATGGTTTACCATTGACTGGGATTGAACCTCATGGAGGTTTCCTACGTACCCTGTTTAGACAACCGGGATCAAAACCCACGTAGTTTAAAGGGTTGATGAATCAGGGTGTACACAGAGGACAACGACCCAGAGACATGCTGGGTCTTGCGCGTGGATAGTGTCCCAGGTACTTCTTGATGCATCGAGGAGGTGGATGGCATAATCCAACTAGGATGTGGTGGCCCAAGGGAGAATCAGTATGGATGATGGATGGATGAATGAAGTGGAGGGGGGATGAAATGGTACCATCACAAGGGCGATAGTGAAGTTGGGCATGAGCCTCGAAGAGACCACCTACGTATCCTCGTGGTAGGGAATCAAAGTTCGCGTAGTTCATGATGGTGTCGGTGACCGACTTGAAGGTGGACCTTGGTCCGATGGGTGTTGGGATTAAACCTCGTGAGGTTTCTTACTTACCATGCCTTGACACGGATAAAAGTCCTCGTAGTTTGGGATGGTGTGTCGGAGGACCGACATGAAGGTCGACCATGGTCTGATGGGTGTTGGGCTTGAACCTCGTGAGGTTTCCTACGTACCATGCCTTGACATGGATCAAAGTCTTCATAGTTCAAAATGGTGTCCCAGAGGACCGACGTGAAGGTGGACCTTGGTTCGATGGTTGGTGTCCTTGAACCTCATGAGGTTTCCTACATACCATGCCTTGACATGGATCGAAGTCCTCGTAGTTCAGGAAAAGGGGTTGTTGAACTGACACGAAGTGGTGTTGGAACAACTAGATGGCAGGATTACAATGGCTTGCCACTGGATTGGGATGTAGTTTAACATCATGCAGGACGGGGGCATGTCGGAGAACCGACGTGAATGAGGACCTTGGCCTAGGTGGATGGTGGGCTTGAACCTCGTGAGGGCTTCCTATGTACCATGCCTTGACATGGATCAACATCCTTGTAGTACAAAGTGGATGTGGGTGTTTGCTAACTGATGTGAATAATGACCTTGGTCTGATGAATGATGGTCTTGACCCTCAAGGAGGCTTCCTTCGCACCATGCCTTGACATGGATCAAAGTATTTGTAGTTCAGGTAGGGTTTCGTCAGCGAACCGACATGAAGGTGAACCGAAGGGCCCAATGAATGATGGAATTGAACCTTAGGGAGCCTTCCTACGTACCATGCCTTGACATGGATCAATTTACTCATAGTTCCGGTAGTAACAACGGCTTACCGCTGGACCGGAATGTGCTTTAATGTCATGCGGGACGAGGGTGTAACCTGACATGTATAAACGACGGGCGGTGGGCTTGAACCTCATAGAGGGATCCTACGTACCATGACTTGACATTGATCAAATACACCGTAGTTCATATGGATGTATAGTTTAATGTCTTTCGGGACAACATACAGTTTAATTTCATGCATGACGGGGGCATTGTCATGGTCAATGCTTACTCTAAGCCCACGTGAGTCGTGCTCGGTGTGTGAAACAAGAGGCAGCAGAGACATGATGATCAAGTCGCAAAGGGAGCGTCTGTGAGAAGTGAAGAGGTTATTATGTATTGATTGGCCCATGGTGTTTGTACATACTCCAAGATGGAGTCCCAAAGTACGGAAAAGCGCAGAGGGAGTGGGATTTGGGACCGAAGAAAGGAGGAGCTTCATTCCCTATCATTCCCCCTGCTGGCCCTGGCGGTGAGGAAGTATGGAGGTGCATGGGTCTTACCTTCTTCAAGAGTGGCTAGGGGGGCTTACACCAAGGTGGTTGTAATTCCCCACGGACAAACACCACTCCCATATAGAAGATATCATCCCCTGTGGCAACAAGGGGGCATAAAGAATCTCCATGATGGGGGGACCCAGCGCGCGAGGCACGGGGTCGGGTCATAGTTTAAAGTCATGTGTTGAGGATGAGGTTCTTTGTAGTTTAACATCCTGTAGCTCAGACGAGATGGGTTTACTCCACACCCCTAGGGCTTAGATGACCGGTACCCTCTTCTCCTTGTGGGGGGGATGGCATCGACAATGCCTTGTAGAAGGGGGGTCGTAGAGCGAACCATCAAGGGGTCCACGTTAGCGTGGCTATGCGAAGAAGCAATATCCCTTAGCGTGCGTATGAGAAGAAGTATTGGGTGAAGCAATGCTACGGGTGGTGTCATATAGGGTACATTGAAATCACATCGTGCAAACCTAGAGGGTCGCACGGGGAGAGGAATTTCCAAGCCGAGGGGTCTGCAGGAAGGGGCCTTGCAGAGCTAGGTTGTTTTGAGTAGTGGAGGGAACTTGCGAAGGGGTGTGCTTAGTGGAGTGGAGTGACTTGGCCTTAGCACGGGGTATAGGTGCAAGTGGGAGGTTCTTAACGAAGTGAAATGGTTTTTGCAGAGAACCACCTCGCGAAGCATAGGTGCCTCGCGGAGCAAGGTGCCGTGAAGCAGTGTGCTTCACAATGTACAGTGACCCTGCCTTGGTTTGTGGATCATGTGTACATGACGGGTGTTTCGCGAATCATAAATTATCTGTGACTGTCCGGGTCCCCTTGGGGATCCCCTTACTTCATGAATGCCCTGATTATTCTTGAAGGGAATCCCAATCGGAAGAGGGGCTCAAAACGAGACAAGACGGAGGCCTCTCGCAAAGAACAAATACCTCCCGAATCTCATGACTCCCAGAGCGAAGAGTGCTCCATGATTTGGGAGTTGAGAAGCAAAAATGTTGGATTGTCCATCTAGAGAGCTCAGGGGGATCTTGGTATTTATAGGCAAGGGGCACCGCGAATCGGAGCTCACGCGGCGTGAAGTGGGCTTCGTTTGCTTCACGGCGAGTTACGAACGTCAACCAGATTCACGGAGGGGTACCGCCTCCTCTGATTCGTTGAGGGATCGTGAATTTCAGGGCGTTAGTGGAGTGTTACAGCCTCTGGTGCTTCATGACGAGCTCATGAATTTCAGGGCGTTTTTGGAGGTTTACCTCCTAGGGTTCTTCGCGGCGGTCGCGTTGCTCGGGGGGCTTCGCGTCGGGGCTTTGTGAGGTAGGGCGTGTGGCCTCTTTTTCTTCTCTCCTTTATTTGAATATTTGTGGCACCAAAAAATTCCCCCCCTCAGACTTGGAGCCGTGGAGGGTTCAAGGGTTGGATTCTAAGGGAAATATCCAAAATTATTGGTCGTTTTACGATGAAGATTTGCGAAAAGGGCACGCGAGGCAGACACGGGTCGTGCTATTCGGACGCGCTGTGAAGCTCCACGCTGGCTGGACGCCCCACGATGCTCTGGGGGCCACTGCCTATAAATAGAGGGCTGAACTCTATTGTCTTTATTTCTTCATTGAAAATTTTTCCTTTTGTGCCATCAATTCGCGAAGCTCCGCATACTTCATGTCTACTCACCATGAATCAAACTTCGCGGAAAAACGCGATTTTCTGACTCCGCGACTGTGCCAAGCGAACATCTGCTTGCAAGCTGAGGCCAGGCTTCGCATCTTGGATTTGTTCCCAAGATCCGCGAATGGGCTCCTTGAATGGTCTTGGCGGCCAGACCTGAAATTTATCCGAGTTCTAAAACTTGATGGCCCATCGAGATGCTGCCCTAGGGGTGCTTGCGGACGCCACCCAGAGGGATGAGATGTCTAACTGTCTGGGCCTTGGGGAGGTAGTCTGATGCCACTCAGACCATAATTCTTTGACAGAACTCTTGTTAGAGATCCAAAAGAACTATTTTCTGTTCAAGAAGATGCCCTTTTATGGATTCAGGCTAAGGGATAACATCTTCATCCCTGAGGTGAGTAGGGATGAGATAGCTTACTGGTTCAGGAGCACGTCGTTCCAACGCCAATGGTTCAGGGCGGCTGATGGTCATGCACGGGATTACTTCACACCTGTCACCGCAAAATGTCTATACAACCATTGTTACAACATAGATGGGAAACCATTGCAACAGGAGTCGTCCCCTCCCATGTATCGCACAATATTGAAGGAAACTTTGCGGGATTCGAAGAAGGGGTGTTCCGATTAGTGGGACCGGCACCAGGGTGGCAACTTCACCAATGATTGGGCAAGGGCCTACTGGGTAGGTGCCTCATGAGAGGAGTTTGGGGCCGAGCTGAGGAGAGTGGGTTTGTACGAGGCATCCTGGGCCTCCCAATTCCACGTTTATCAACCAAAACAGCTGATGCTGGAGCTGTTGAGCATATGGTCATCTAGGACCAACACTTGTCACCTGCACCATGGGGAGGTTGGCATCAGTTTGTGGGATGTCCATCATATCTCAGGGATCCCAATCTTGGGGGCCATGTATGATGAGTTCCTCTCCATCATTACCGCGTGGTGGGATCCGAAGCGTATGTCGTGGATGGTGCTGGCATTGATGAGACTGGTCCCCAGAGAGGACAAGGAATCGATGAGAGATGTCCACTTTATGAAGTGGTTCGAGCAATTTCTGAGCTTCCCGGCGAACCATGAGTTTCCTCCGAGGCCTCGAACTAGTCTGAAGGGGGATCAATGGGGCAATGAGCACTCGTATTGGCGGCTCTTGGAGGAAAACCAATGAAAGACATGGGGTTTTAGTGTCTGCAGTGAACAGAAAACGATACACAGGCTGGCGGCATTTATCGCGACCCTTATCTGCGGTTGGATCCAACCGGTGAGGGATACCAACATGGGGGTGTGGCCTAGCTCGTTCATCATGGCGTCCATGCTGGCCACAGGATGGCGGGTCAATCTAGGGATTCCAATGCTCGCCAGATTGTAAAAGATGATGCGGCACGTTATCAAGGGAATGATTCCTTCGAGGATTTGCGGGCCCTTCCAAATTTTGTATGGGTGGATCGCGGTGCACATCAGGGGGTTTACAAATATCCAAACCCCATCTCTACACTGGGGTTGAACTTTCACCCCTCCATTCATAATTCATCCAGGAGCTTCCCAGTCAAATTAACCGTACTAATGGTGCTAAACCAGGTGTGGAAGGTGGAAAAGTTTAACTTCCACCAATTTCCATTGTCGTCGGGGGTACTCACCGATGACGGTCAGGGAACGGAAGAGCACCGAGCTTATCTCCTAGCCTTTTGAGGTGGAGTTTTGGTAGAACAGGTGGACTGTGAGGCTCTCTGCGAGCCGTACACCCTACACCGGTTCATGAGGCAGTTTCGGTGCCTGTAGCGGCTGACCTCGCAGGTCTACTGGGTGGTGCGCCACGAGGAGCACCCATTTGTGATGAGGCAGCTGTGGCTCATGTTCTTATAGGAAGACGATAAAATGTGAAATGCATTGCCTCCATCCACTACAGCCTTCGGACCGGTGAAGTAATATACCATCAACTAGGAGGCAGCTTATCCGGGGGAAATGATGAAGCAACCAACCATTTGGGCTGGTGATGGTGGGCCTCCCCTATCCCATGTTCGGGGTTAGAGGGCAGCAAGGTCCTCTCACGGTGGCAGGGCTACCATGGAAGAGAGTCCTACACCATATGAGAATGAGGCAGCATCGGCGGATCCGATGATTCTGGAGAAACAGAGCCATTCAGAGGGGCGGCCACCGAGGCTATTCCACAGGATATCAAATCAGGCTCTGGGGAAGAGGCCACGCCATAACAACATGCCAGAGAATGTTGTTTTCCCGGAGGCCTGGGACATTTGGGATGTCAACCAGCAACACCTCAGTTCACCCGAGATGTGGGAACACCTGAACTGTCTCGAGATTGTTTTACCGGGTATAGGCCCTGTCCAGGATGGTTTCATGGTGTCTTCGGTGGAGGCGGAGCAGTATCTGGATGAGCTGGAGGACATTGTCCATTCTAGTGGTGTCCCGCATTCAATGAAAGACAGGGTGAGGGTACTGCTAGATCAGACGGTTCCCCCACAGGTGTCGGCCGCTGAGCTGAGTGAGAACTTCCCCTACAGGAAGAATTAGACAAATCCTTTGGGGAAGACGAGGCCGACAGAGGGATCCCGTTGGAAGAAGGCGAAGTCGGTGATCAAGACTCGGATCTCAACGATTTCGCAGAGGCTCTCGAGGTAACATTCCAAGTTTCTTTCCTTAGGGTCCGCTCTCAGGCCATTATGGAACTATTATGAACATCTAAACCATGCAGGAGGAACTTGTATACATACCTCGTTATCGCCAATCAGTGGGTGATGACGTAGGACCATCCGAACCCATGTCTGCGGTTGCATCCAGTTTGGTGTCTGGTGGAGCTAGGGCACCTGAGGTGGCTCTTCCAGAATCTCCATACATTCAGACAATATACGGAGGGTCACACATTGGGGTCCCGTCAGCATCGACTCAGGAGCAGCTCCAGGAGTTTGATCTCCATAAGTCTTTTCCACTGAATTCATTGTTGTCATATGTAGATCGTGCCAACTAACATCCATTCCCTTCCATTTTTCATATAGATCTATGACTGGCATGGGTTGCTTCGGCAAGGCTGTTCAGGATGTATGGTGGCATCCCTCTTAGGGGCATGCCGGTGATAGTGGAGATAGTTGACCCGCCTACCCAAACTACACCACTCCCTATCCTTGGTGGGACCAACAGCAGGGTCATGCCCAGGGTTATTGAGGTGGAATCCAACGATGAGGATCGACCAGTCGACCCATGTCCCACCATGCCTACTCCGGTGCCAGATGTCCCACTGGATGCAATGCCAGATGCAGATCCTGCTGAAGATTTCTTTCGGTCATATCCCACATACGAGCCTTCCAATCGCGCGGACTGGGAAGAAACGACCTCTGATGAAGAGGATAACAAAATAGTCTACCACCGATCATGGAATCTGATTATGCACTTCATCAATGATACCACCCGAGCGCTGTGGTTGAATGAGATGGACAAACTCTGCTCGCGACTGCGCGAACTGTGCTTTGGGGGAGTGGATGCCCAACGCCCTCATACAATCATCTGAGATCTCATGGCATAGAAGATCCAGGAGTATGATCACGGGCTCAACATGGTATGGAAGAGGAGGAAGGAGACGAACATGAAGAAGCTCTAGGAGGCTGAAAATGAAGTTCAACACCTACAGATCCGGGCAGATGAGCACTCAGCCTCTCTCAGTGCATAATCTGAGCTGATAATGTGAATGAAGACCAAGCTGGCAGAGGCAGAAGATTGTATGAGTCATGCTTACGGAGAGATGGATTCCATTCAGGCTGAAATAGAGAGGGCCTAAGCTGAGGCTGATGAACTGTTCCCCATCGCTGCTGAGGAGGAGTAGGATCTAAATCAGAGACAACAATTCCTGGATACCACAAGTCGAAGGGTTCTGGAGCTTCAATGCTCTTTTGATGGGGTCAATCCATCCATGGGGGGAGTTGACCCATGGGTACTGTAATGATTACAAACCCTTAAACATAATTTCATGCTTTAATTTTTTTTGAATTTTGTAGCAAGCACGAGTTCAGTTGTTTTCCCTGGTTCATTTTTCATCCTTACAATGTTTGCGGGACGTCGAGTGACAATTCCCTAATCTCATGTGGATTGGGCCAGATGTGCGAAACAAGAGAGAGATGCCTCATCTGTAACACCCCAAGATTTCATAGTGTGTTATTTCTTCAAAATAATTCAATAACTTGCACTACACGCAACACCGAGTACAATCACACCATGACTTACAAAAAAAAGCCATTAAAAAGAGGTTATTAATAGTATTATCTAAATTTTAAACATTATATAATCCTTATAATTTTAGAATCCATATTATGAGTTTCTTAGATATAATGCAAGAACAAATTCATTTTCAGAATTGCACTTTTATCAACTTTTAATAGTGAACCCTATTTAAATACAATATTTTAAACTTTTTGACTAAATGGGGACATCAAAAATTTAAAATGAAACATCCCAAGCTTCCACGGTACGCTTTCATTGAATAATATAGTAGCGTGTGTTGTACGCAACCTTGAGTTTTAACACACACCACAACCAATCAAACTAACTGTTATGAGTAGTAATACCTAATTTTTGAAATTATATATATTTTATATTTTAAAATGGACTTCATTTTTGGATTCATAATATCGAATTTATCCTAAGGTAAAATTTTGGTACTTTTCGGATAACTTTCATATTTTGATGAATAGTGAAAATTACTAAATTTTAATTAAAAACAACTTTTTTAATCAAAATAACTAATAGTGATAAATTCTGAATTTGAGTGGTTTTAAAGTATATTTAGAATATATTTTTACCATTTAATATAATTTTGGTCATTGGACATAATGTTACAATTAAACCGAACATAAACAAGTGTCAATCTTTTGATAGTTATTATCTCTTAAAAACACGCTTTTTGTTTTGACAGCGGGAATTAATTTTAAATTAATTTCTGCCACTTCTGTGTTTTGAATTTAGGAAAATGGATTCCATATTTGGAATCAGGATGTTCAAATTGTGTAAATAGGTAACTTTTATTTTTATACATTTTGAATAATTACTGCGGTAAATATTTTATTTACCATGGTTAAGGGTAAATCCGGTAAATAAGGGTTAAAAAAGTAATATTATAATAATATTAAATTACCCTAAAATGTGTCTTAACCCTATTGGTTGATACATGGTCGACCATGGTCATCTTGGGGTCGATTTTGGGACCCCATGGATCCACTTGTAAGTGATAATGACACTTTATTTTAATTAAGTTAAAATAAATACAAAAAATGACACGAGCATATATCTTTTAACAAAACAATTGTTACAGAGGGTTATATATGCTGTATTTTAGATTATAAATATTTATTAGAAAGATAAAAATATTTCCTACATAATGATATTTTATTTATAATTTTTAGACATTAAATAATTTAATTTATTTATGACACAATGATGATGAATTAATTACTTTAATAGTAAAAAATTACAATAATTGATATTATGAATACCCAAATAAATATAATATGAAACTTTTAAGGAATTAAAATAATTTTCTAGGATACTATGACATATTAGGATTGATTTAATTGACTTTTTTCTAAGTAATCAATCTGTTATGAGTTTCACAAAAATCAACTATTGAATAGTGTCAAAATTGACATAAAAGAGTTCTTAAAACAAATATTATATTATTAATTGATATTAAATTCCTAAAAATCTAAGGTTCGGCCAAGTGACTTATATCATGATAGGTTCATCATTAATGGACCACTTGGGGGTCGCTTGGATTTATATAGTAAGATTATTAACCATATAATATAAAAATACAAAGAGACATTGTAAAAGTGAAACTAATTAACTATGAGTTAATACTTAAAGATAAGGTTAATATAATGACCCAAACCTGTCTAAATTCTATTGGTTGAGTTTTTTTTGACCCATCCCCACCTTAAAATTTAAATAATAAACTTTGGATCCATTATAAACCGAATTTGAATTTATTATAAATTAATATTTCTAGCTTTTCCAAAGGTGCCCCTCACCCCTCTTATAAAAGGGCACTCCTCCTTCTCATTTTTTCACACCTTCAAAGCCCTTTGGTTCGGCCAACCCCTGCCCAAATACTATCTCAACTTCCCTCACTACAACCTAAATGCCTTAGTTTGATCAGAAAGCCAACCTATGGATCCCTTTTGATCAAATCAAAAGGAAGAACACGAAGAAGAGGTAATGTCTTCACCACCCCTTTTCAAGTTCCTTTCTTCTTCCACTTCCTATTTCTTTGTTATTACCATTATAAAATAATAACTCCAGTAGCATATATATACTGTGATGTTATTATAAATATGGTACAACCATATTTAGTATTCTATCCATCCTTTGAATAACATGTCACCATACGTGCGTACGTACGGCTTACCGTCTCCACGTCGTGGTGTAATTGTTATTCAATATATTATTATTTGGATGGGTATAATAATGATATGTAACTTATGTAAATAATAAATATAACATTATAATGATTCTGTATATATGATATAACATCCAATTATATATTATTTTAATATCAAAAGAATGATATTGTCGCTCGTGCGTATGTACGGACTACCGTCTCCATGAACGCGATGAGATTCATTCTCCATCAAATCCATTCAAGTATAATTATAATTTTATGATTTAAAAATAGTATCTAAGGACTTGATATCATTCTGGATATTAATAATATACATCTCATTAATAAATATGGCTCACATAACAAAGAATATAAAGTAAAATGAACCCGTTAACACCCGAAATGACGATAATTCTAAGATATTATTAACAAATCAATGTTAAAAGATCATATATGATATCATATTAAAGTCAATGATTCTTGTATAATTAAATAAAAATTATTTCACCATTATACAGGAGGTAAACATATCGTCGACCAAGGAAAAAGTACAAAGTAAGGGAATTTCTTATCTCACATTCAATTCCGTGAGATTTCCATTGTTCGCCACTAAATTATTGAAAGTGGTTTATTGTGTACTGACATTTGATATATATTATCATGATTCTCTTTATATTCATTTTATTCTGGAAATCATTTGGTGGTTATTAACTTTTGTCCATACGACTCAGTTGATTAACGTGGTAAGGGGTTTCTAATCTCACTTTTAATTTCGTGAGAATTCCATTGTTCACCACTTAATTATTGCATGTGGTGTACGTATACTGCCCATGATTGTATTCATTGTGTAATATACTTTAATTTATGAGTATTTACATCATCATGGTATGATACTTCTTTCATGGGTGTATGTTTCACAAGTTACCTAATCGATAAGGGAATTTGAGATTTCAATTTCCACTCATTTGGCATTAGGCATACTTCATTGATTATATTACCCCGAGATTATGTGTGGAATCACTATTCATTTGATTATGTCATAATTTACACTCCCCTTCCTGTGGACATACTTTTGATACACATAATCACTCCATTGATAATTCTCAAGTCATTGATATGAATTTGATAAGAGTAATTTTAACTCATTCACCATTTGTTGAGTTAAACATCCAATTAGTTGGTGTTGTTTTTACAAGATTATGTGTGAATATCCTTGATTGTGTTACACTGAATATCCAATCAAATTTAGTGTATTTATATTTTTCACACATAACTTTTTCGTTGATTTATCCTTAACCTAAGGATACGGCCTTTATGAGATATTTCATCTCAATTTACATTCCATTGAGACTTCTTTGTTGATATACACCAAATCACTTTTATGTGGTGTATATAATGTACTTTAACAAAGTATATCATGAATCCCTTTATTCTCATGATATTACAATGTTTGGATTACCTTAATTATTTGTATTCAAGTGTCTCTCTTTTGGTTAGAAACTATAACTAAAATACCATTTTTAAATGTTTTAAAGACTTATTCTTCTAAATCTTTCTAATTAATGTCCATGTTTTAAAAATGGTTTTAAGGATTTATTTATATGGACATTAAAGTTTTAAAATTAAAAATCCTTTTAAAAGTTTCAAAGTGGTATGGGACACTTTGATTCAAAAAATCTATTTTTAAATGGCTTCTTGACAAATAGTGTGACTTTTAAATGATTTCAAGAAAAGGGGGATATTTCCCTCAAATAGTTTTGATGATTATTTTCATCTATGTCAACATCCTTCATTATTCATGATTGAGGTTAATGTGATACAATACAATCTTCCATATTGTATCAGATGAGTTATGTTTGACTGTGGATGTTCTATTTTTATACCATTCATGGTTTGTGGTTAAAGTATTGACATTTCGTATGCTAGTTTTAATACGAATGTTTATTTTATGTTTAAACCTATTCATATGAGGAATGCATTGGACTTAATAAGTGACGGGTGGAGCCCGCTAAAGCTCCTTGATGCATCGGTAGGTCTCATGAGACAAATTAGTGTCTTGGCATAAGGCCTTGGCAAAATCTTATTTGTAGTCTTGGCACGAGGCCTTGGCTATGTGGTTATGATAGTCTGGCATTATGCATTCCATCATTATGAAAGTGGTTATTGATAATGCATGGGATTGTTCGACTAGTAGAATATCCATGTGAGTAAGTAAATGGCATTATTTTATTTTATCTTTGCCATTTTATGCTGAAGTTCAAGTTTAAAAGGCTTTTGTTTTAGTTATAAACTGCCTTAAGTGTGTATGCTTATTTATGAAAGCTTCTGCTATAATGTTATCCTTACTGAGCATCTGAGCTCACCCCTTTCAATGTTTTATTTTTCCCAGGATTATGAAGAAGTAATTTATGAATGACCTGCAGGGATAGTATGAGGGGATATAAAGACAAGATGTTTTTTTATGATGTAATGTAAAAATTTATGGATGTATCTAGTTATTCCAATGCTACTAAACTAATCGTTCTTTCGAGATTTGATCTTTCTTGTGATCATGTCAATGTTATGTAATAATGCACCGACTCTGGGTAACTGGGGTCGGGGCGTTACAGTTGGTATCAGAGGAAGTTTAGTACAAACCTTGGAAGCTAGATTTAGATAAACTCTGATTAGAGCATGTAGACCTAAGATGAACTTTGAGGATTAGTATAGAAGAACTTCCTAGAAATTTGGTATTGTAGAGATTTTGTGAGTTTTCCGAGCAATACATCCATGTCTGGATACGAGCAGGTAGAGGCGGCTCTGGCACAGATGTACCTAGGGGTAAAACCCGAAAACACCACTTTGAGCTAGACTCGAACGGGAACTGGTGCACGACAACGGGCCTTGCTTCACTCTTGGTTACGACACTCCCGGGGGATATGCTTAGGATAATTCTCATTTTCTTTACAAACCATTATGAAGGGTTTATGAGTATATACATCCTCAAAGGAGAAATTTTTATGATTATGGATTATATCCATAAATAGTTCAATTTATGTTAAGTGTTTTATAAGTATGGGATTATGTATTTTGATTCATAAACTGATCTAGTGTATGCCATTGTTTAGAAATGGTGCCCAGTAGAAGGAATGAGAACTCCAGAAATGCACATGATCCAAAGAGAAGGAAGGATCATATCTTTCATGGTCTTAAGCTAGAATTTATAAGAGAAATAGTCTCCCATGTATTATCATCATATGAAGAAATAATATCATGTGTTGATAAGATAATTAAATAGTTTACTGAGTCCTATGGCTTTGAAGGGAAGCAAGAGAAGAAAAGGATGGAAGAGAGAAAGATGGATAAAGGGAAGAGGGAAAAGAAGAATTTTCCCATATGTGGTAACTGTGGAAAGAAACACCCTGGAACTTGCCTGAAAGGAATGGGAGTTTGTTATAAGTGTGGAGGAAAAGGGCACAAAGTACGTGACTGCAAGGGTAAGAAAATGGTTTCAAATGTACAATGCTTCATTTTCAAGGAGTTTGGACACTACGCGAACCTATGTCCCAGTCATCAGACTATGCCACAAATGATGTTATTGGATAATAATCAAGTTATGATACTACCACATATGAAGAGGAATGATTAGAGTTCTTATGTTGATTATGTCAATTGAGTGGTGTATCAACAATGTACTTGTTATAATAATTATGGAGTATATAAGGATTGTACTGCAGTACTATTTCATTAAGGACTTGAGATTGTGTGGAACAAAGAAAAGTGACTCAATAGCAGGATAAATTTTTGGAAAATATATGGTTGAGAGAATGATAAATCATAATATAGTTCTGATACTGAGGTAGTGATTTTGGAATAATATGTGATTTTTTTGGATAAATTATATTGGATATTCTTGACTACCTTGGAACTGATTAATGAGTTGTATATTCCATCATTGTTGGGTTTTAAAACATTTTTGGATTAATGAAGTATATCCAGCATTCTATATGGAATAAGGGAGCATGAATGTAATCAATAAAGAATATGGTAATACATGATGAATGTATTCATATGCTATTACGGGGTAAAAAGGATCTATATTATGTTTACCTTCTTTATAAATGTTGGAATGTGAGTTTGGACATAAGTATTTTGGATAGTTCTAGTTTGGATTATTTTGGATTGCCATAAAAGGACAACCCGGAGGTCGGGCGGCAACCCGTTGCGTCCGGCAAGGCTGCGAGACTTGAACCCGCAACCGAAGGGCGACAAGGGTGTATCACCTACCACTGGCCCACGAGATGTCCTGTATTAAATAATGTAGTTTTTATTAAAAGATCTTTTAGATGAATTATAAATTCGTTTATTTTGGAACCCTATTCGAATAGTGTAAATAGAATTTTTTACATTCTATTATCTTTTAGAGTGAAAGATGAGTTTGTGGTAGAAATTTATTAATGGATAAAACTCTATTTATAATGTAAGTATATCTCCTTATGATCTTAGCCAATCTCATAAATAAATTCCTCAACATTAAGAAAAGCAACTTAGAACAAAAATGTTTTCCTAGATGGTACCTTAAATCATCACTAATTTATGGCTTTGGGATTGTTGGCCTTTTCATAGCCATGTTCTCTACCACTCTCCATCAGAGAATTGATGGTTATATTTTTCTTCCATATCCATATTTTCCTACATGGAACCCTAGTATGTGTTATTTTCGTTAATCTTCATACTTTCGACTCTTTATTTTAAATAGAGGCCTCATTAATTCATTTTTCGATGTGGGATTTCAACTAAGATATTTTGAAACGTCAAAAATGTGTTATCCTAATACCCAATGTTTTGTTGAACCAATGGTATTTCAAATCATCATAGATTGATGAATTTAAGGACCTCAATTTTACACTTGTTTTTGATTGATGACCTCAATCACTACCTATAAATATTTATGTTTTTCCTCCAATTATATGTCTCTAATTGCCACCAATGTTCTCCTAATCGAGATCATAATTTGGTGGTGACCCTTTGATTTCTCTTTTCCTCATATTAAGACCAAATTTTAGTAACCCAATTTCCGATGTGGGTTTTCCCACAAATATATTTTCTATTCTCAACCTTTTATTTTCGAAGAACAATTTCAAATTGCGAGGACTCAATTTATTGAAGGAGGGGAGAATGTAACACCCCAAGATTTCATAGTGTGTTATTTCTTCAAAATAATTCAATAACT
Organism: Viscum album; assembly: GCA_963277665.1. NCBI lineage: Eukaryota > Viridiplantae > Streptophyta > Magnoliopsida > Santalales > Viscaceae > Viscum > Viscum album. The sequence goes on along the minus strand of CAUJRU010001204.1, from coordinate 77,888 downwards.
TGCACTACACGCAACACCGAGTTCAATCACACCATGACTTACAAAAAAAATCCATTCAAAAGAGGTTATGAATAGTATTATCTAAATTTTAAACTTTATATAATCCTTATAATTTTAGAATCCATATTATGAGTCTCTTAGATATAAAGCAAGAACAAATTCATTTTCAGTATTGCACTTTTATCAACTTTTAATAGTGAACCCTTTTTAAATACAATATTTTAAACTTTTTGACTAAATGGGGACATCATAAATTTAAAATGAAACATCCCAAGCTTCCACGGTACGCTTTCATTGAATAATACAGTAGCGTGTGTTGTACGCAACCTTGAGTTTTAACACACACCAGAACCAATCAAACTAGCCGTTATGAATTGTAATACCTAATTTTTGAAATTATATATATTTATATTTTAAAATGGACTTCATTTTTGGATTCGTAATATCGAATTTAGCCTAAGGTGAAATTTTGGTACTTTTCGGATAACTTTCATATTTTGATGAATAGTGACAATTACAAAATTTTAATTGAAAACAACTTTTTTAATCAAAATAATTAATAGTGATAAATTATGAATTTGAGTGGTTTTAAAGAATATTTAGAATATATTTTTACCATTTAATATAATATTGGTCATTGGACATAATTTTACAATTAAACCGAACATAAACAAGTGTCAATCTTTTGATAGTTATCTCTTAAAAACACACTTTTTGTTTTGACAGCGGGAATTAATTTTAAATTAATTTCTGCCACTTCTGTGTTTTGAATTTAGGAAAATAGATTCCATATTTGGAATCACGATGTTCAAATTGTGTAAATAGGTAACTTTTATTTTTAGACATTTTGAATAATTACTGCGGTAAATATTTTATTTACCATGGTTAAGGGTAAATCCGGTAAATAAGGGTTAAAAAATAATATTATAATAATACTAAATTACCCTAAACCATGTCTTAACCCTATTGGTTGATACATGGTCGACCATGGGCATCTTTGGGTCGATTTTGGGACCCCATGGATCCACTTGTAAGTGATAATGACACTTTATTTTAATTGAGTTAAAATAAATACAAAAATGACACAAGCATATATCTTTTAACAAAACAATTGATACAGAGGGTTATATATGTTGTATTTTAGATTATAAATATTTATTATAAAGATAATAATATTTCCTACATAATGATATTTTATTTATAATTTTTAGACATTAAATAATTTAATTTATTTATGACACAATGATGATGAGTTAATTACTTTAATAGTGAAAAATTACAATAATTGATATTATAAATACCCAAATAAATATAATATGAAACTTTTAAGGAATTACAATAATTTTCTAGGATACTATGACATATTATGATTGATTTAATTGACCTTTTTCGAAGTAATCAATCTATTATGAGTTTCAAAAAAATCAACTATTGAATAGTGTCAAAATTGACATAAAAGAGTTCTTAAAAACAATATTATATTATTAATTGATATTAAATTCCTAAAAATCTACAGTTCGTCCAAGAGACTTATATCATGATAGGTTCATCATTAATGGACCACTTGGGGGTCTCCTGGATGTATATAGTAAGTTTATTGACCATATAATATAAAAATACAAAGAGACATTGTAAAAGTGAAACTAATTAACTATGAGTTAATACTTAAATATAAGGTTGATATAATGACCCAAACCTGTCTAAATTCTATTGGTTGAGTTGTTTTCGACCCATCCCCACTTTAAAATTTAAATAATAAACTTTGGATCCATTATAAACCGAATATGAGTTTATTATAAATTAATATTTCTAGCTTTTCCAAAGGTGCCCCTCACCCCTCTTATAAAAGGGCACTCCTCCTTCTCATTTCTTCACACCTTCAAAGCCCTTTGGTTCGGCCAAACCCTGCCCAAATACTATCTCAACTTCCCTAACTACAACCTAAAGGCCTTAGTTTGATCAGAAAGCCAACCTATGGAGCCCTTTTGATCAAATCAAAAGGAAGAACCCGAAGAAGAGGTAATGTCTTCACCACCCCTTTTCAAGTTCCTTTCTTCTTCCACTTCCTCTTTCTTTTCTATTACCATTATAAAATAATAACTCCAGTAGAATATATATACTGTGATGTTATTATAAATATGGTACAACCATATTCAGTATTCTATCCATCCTTTGAATAACATGTCACCATACGTGCATACGTACAGCTTACCATCTCCACGTCGTGGTGTAATTGTTATTCAATATATTATTATTTGGATGGGTATAATAATGATATGTAACTCATGTAAATAATAAATATAACATGATAATGATTCTTTATATATGATATAACATCCAATTATATATTATTTTAATATCAAAAGAATGATATTGTCGCTCGTGCGTATGTACGGACTACCGTCTCCACGAACGCGATGAGATTCATTCTCCATCATATCCATTCAAGTATAATTATAATTTGATGATTTAAAAATAGTATCTAAGGACTTGATATCATTCTGGATATTAATAATATACATATCATTAATAAATATGGCTCACATAACAAAGAATATAAAGTAAAATGAACCCGTTAACACCCGAAATGACGATAATTCTAAGATATTATTAACAAATCAATGTTAAAAGATCATATATGATATCATATTAAAGTCAATGATTCTTGTATAATTAAATAACAATTATTTCACCATTATACAGGATGTAAACCTACCGTCGACCAAGGAAAAAGTACAAAGTAAGGGATTTTCTTATCTCACATTAAATTCCGTGAGATTTCCATTGTTCGCCACTAAATTATTGAAAGTGGTTTATTGTGTACTTCCATTTGATATATATTATCATGATTATCTTTATATTCATTTGATTCTGGAAATAATTTGGTGGTTATTAACTTTTGTCCATAAGACTCAGTTTATTAACCTGGTAAGGGGATTCTAATCTCACTTTTAATTTCGTGAGAATTCCATTGTTCACCACTTAATTATTGCATGTGGTGTATGTGTACTGCCCATGATTGTATTCATTGTGTAATATACTTTAATTTATGAGTATTTACATCATCATGGTATGATACTTCTTTCATGGGTGTATGTTTCGCAAGTTACCTAATCGATAAGGGAATTTGAGATTTCAATTTCCACTCATTTGGCTTTAGGCATATTTCATTGATTATATTACCCCAAGATTATGTGTGGAATCACTATTCATTTGATTATGTCATAATTTCAAATCCCCTTCCTGTGGACATACTTTTGATACACATAATCACTCCATTGATAATTCTCAAGTCATTGATATGAATTTGATAAGAGTAATTTTAACTCATTCACCATTTGTTGAGTTAAACATCCAATTCGTTGGTGTTGTTTTTACAATATTATGTGTGAATATCCTTGATTGTTTTACACTGAATATCCAATAAAATTTAGTGTATTTATATTTTTCACACATAACTTTGTCGTTGATTTATCCTTAACCTAAGGATACGGCCTTTATGAGAGATTTCATCTCAATTTACATTCCATTTAGACTTCTTTGTTGATATACACCAAATCACTTTTATGTGGTGTATATAATGTACTTTAAAAAAGTATATCATGAATCCCTTTATTCTCATGATATTACAATGTTTTGATTACCTTAATTATTTGTATTCAAGTGTCTCTCTTTTGGTTAGAAACTCTAACTAAAATACCATTTTTAAATGTTTTAAAGACTTATTCTTCTAAATCTTTCTCATTAATGTCCATGTTTTAAAAATGGTTTTAAGGATTTATTTATATGGACATTAATGTTTTAAAATTAAAAATCCTTTTAAAAGTTTCAAAGTGGTATGGGACACTTTGATTCAAAAAATCTATTTTTAAATGGCTTCATGACAAATAGTGTGACTTTTAAATGATTTCAAGAAAAGGGGGATATTTCCCTCAAATAGTTTTGATGGTTATTTTCATCTATGTCGACATCCTTCATTATTCATGATTGAGGTTAATGTGATACAATACAATCTTCCATATTGTATCAGATGAGTTATGTTTGACTGTGGATGTTCTATTTTTATACCATTCATGGTTTGTGGTTAATGTATTGACATTTCGTATGCTAGTTTTAATACAAATGTTTATTTTATGATTAAACCTATTCATATGAGGAATACATAGGACTTAATAAGTGACGGGTGGAGCCCGCTATAGATCCTCGATGCATCGGTAGGTCTCATGAGACAAATTAGTGTCTTGGCACAAGGCCTTGGCAAAATCTTATTTGTAGTCTTGGCATGAGGCCTTGGCTATGTGGTTATGATAGTCTGGCATTATGCATTCCATCATTATGAAAGTGGTTATTGATAATGCATGGGATTGTTCAACTAGTAGAATATCCATGTGAGTAAGTAAATGGCATTATTTTATTTTATCTTTTCCATTTTATGATGAAGTTCAAGTTTAAAAGGCTTTTGTTTTAGTTATAAACTGCCTTAAGTGTGTATTATTATTTATGAAAGCTTCTGCTATAATGTTATCCTTACTAAGAATCTAAGCTCACCCCTTTCAATGTTTTATTTTTCCCAGGATTATGAAGAAGTAATTTATGAATGACCTGCAGGGATAGTATGAGGGGATATGAAGACAAGATGTTTTTTTTATGATGTAATGTAAAAATTTATGGATGTATCTAGTTATTCCAATGCTACTAAACTAATCGGTCTTTCGAGATTTGATCTTTATTGTGATCATGCCAATGTTATGTAATAGTGCACCGACTCTGGGTAACTGGGGTCGGGGCGTTACATCATCGTCCCATCCAAACATATGAGTGTAAACCAAGATTCGGGCTTCCAGGGTTTGGATAACCGGTCCAGATTTTTGGGAAATGGGAGAGACCTGGCTGGAGAAGGAAGTTCTCAGAACAGCCGAATTACCGTTTTTCCAGCGTGCCCTTGTGCACAAACGGTGCATGCCAGGTGCACTGAAATTGGTCCGTATAGGTGGGAATGGGAAGTATGAATCATGATACCCAAGATTTGGAACATTGTGAGGGTGGTGTGACAATAAAGGGAAACCATTAACTGTGGCAGAAAAATGGCATCCTTGCTTCGTTAGCCTGAAATGGGGACAAAAAATGAGGGCCGACCATTGACCATGTTCACAACACGGGGCCTAAATCAAATATCGTCGATCAATCTTCTGGGACGTTGGCCCAAGACAGCAGGCGGATCATAGGTCGAGCATCCATACGGTTAGGGGTTTCATCCCGAAATGAAAGGGGACGAAGGTCTGAATATGGTGCATGTGAAGAATGGAATGTGGAGTGATGTTTTGTTTGAACAGAATCCAACACTAATGAAATTACACCACCATGGTGGTAGTACACCAGATGGTCCCATCAGTTTGATCATGGATCATTCCTTTTTTTAGATAGGGCCTCTCTGGGGTGGGGGTCTGTCGCTTCCCAATGTCATCTTGGGGCATCCTAAACTTGTTCAGGGCAGAGTTATAGTTGTATAGTTCCCTACGAGAGGTTCGTCCAGGGGCCGGAAAGGGGAAGAATAGGTTTTATAACTCCTGGGGGCCGGACCCTAGGAAAAATACCAGGGTGTCCCTACGTATCCCATGAGGATGGGAATTAAGACACACATAGTTCTAAAGGCATAGTTTAACGTCATGCTGGACGAAGAGAAGCCTGGTTGCGCCGGTACACATCCTACCAAAACTACTAAGCCCACGTGAGTCTTACTCGATGTGGGAAACAATAAGTAATGGAGAACTTTCCCAACCCAAGAAGGGGCATATTAGGGTGAAGGGACACTCGGTGAATACATGCCCAATGAAGCTAACACGTCCGTGTGGGGCAGCTAGATACACGAATAGGTAGAGCCGAGTATGTTGGAATTACACTTGAACATGAGGAAGTGGAAATGTGTGAATCATGATGCTCGAGATTTCGATCAAAAATATGGTGGCATGACGATAGAGGATAACTATTGACCGTGGAGGAAACACAGCATCCATATCGAATTAGCCTGGAATGGGGACATATAAATGAGGGAAAACTGTTGAACATGTTCGAATCATGGGGACCATGTCGCAAATGTTGTCAGAGATCCGTAGGGACATTGGCCCGAAACGATCGGGGAGACCTTAGGCCCAGCCTCTATGGAGAGCCCTTAAGCCTAGCATCCATGTCGTCCGAGGGTCCTTTTAGATGTGGAATAGGACGAGGATCCAAATAGAAAGCTCACGAAGCTTGGTCATGGGACGAGGGGAATGTCCCCATGAAAATCCCACACTCTGTGCTCTTTTTCAAAATTCATCTAAATACTACAATGAGATTTATTAGATAGAGGGAGTCGAGTCCCTTTCTGTAGGGAGATATTAGTTTTGGGATGTAGAATTCAGACCATGGATGGGAGAATACACAAGAGCCACGTGGCGGGTAATTACGAAAAACCCGACGTGAATGGGAACTGGGGATAAGTATGGTGTGGTGAAAAACCTGACGTGAATGAGGATATAACCCCACAAAACGTCGCACAACCCCCTTGAGAGAGATTTTAGGTCAAGGGACTGAAAACGAGAGTTGACCTGGGTCTGAGCAAAGTGAAAAGGCATTCCTACGTACCCCATGGGGATGGGGATCAAGCTGGATGTAGTTCATGAGGGTGGCATGGTAAGGCACCAGTGCCAGGGAAAAAGGGGAGTGCGGGCATGGACCTTGCACTAAAATAAGGGGAATTTGATAAATCTTGTTGGTCATTTAAGGTGAGTGGTTTTTTTTGTGAAGCGACAGGCCTAGTAGAGAGAACCATGGTGTCGCCATAAGATTCAAGTCGTAGTAGATGTTGACAAATGGTATGGCATGTGACCAATACCCAATGTTATGTCCCCTGCAACGAGGTTATCACAATGCAGTTCCATTTTTCTTTGTGCGTCCAGGATGATATTGTCACAGTTTAGGGTCGTGTGATAGGACCAAGCATGCATTTTAACATCATGCAGTGCAGACGTAGCAGAGACGATGCTAGGTGGGGAATGTGTATGGTGTCGTACGACCTAACCGACATGGATGGGGACATGATCCCACATCACACCGTACGCAATTCTGAGATAGGAACCCTGGGAAAAGGGGCCCAAATAGGGGTAAGAAGGAAAGAGGCATGAGGAACTAGCTCTCAGCTGAGCTGGACTTGGAGACAAGACTTCTAGGTGACCAATCACATCCCATGGGGATGAGGATCGAGCCGCACATATCCCTTAATGAGGATCTTAGTTTATGGTCTTAGAACTCGGCCCGTGTGAGCCCTGAAGGATTCCGTATTGCAGCTTTGTCTCCCTGGCGTGCAAAGGTGCACTGAGGGATAACACCAAAAGTGTCAAGATTCCACCTAGACACGATCGGGTGGAACATAACGTGAATCATGCAACCAATATTCAATGTCTGAATGGGTTGGTGTGATGACGGAGGATTGCTACTGACCATGTTTCCAACAAAGCATCCTATCGTGTTAGCCTAAAATGGAGTCAAATAAATGAACATCAATCACTGACCATGTTCGCAACGTGGGATTTGTATCAATTTTTTGTCTAAAACCCTCAGGGGAGTTGGCCCGTAACGGTAGGAGAGGCCTTAGGCATGGTATCTAGGCCGTTCTTGGGGGTCCCTTTGGGTGTGAAAGATGATGGAAGCCCGAAAAAAGGGGAGCAAAAAGCTTGAAAAGTGGAAGGAACTTGACCATGTTGAATCTGACACTCTTGGTCCTAGACCCGAGTACTCTAAACACATGGTTAACCACTACAAGAGGTCGAGGGACTCAACAGTAGGGTGGCCAAGAGATGGCGGGTTCCTGGGACAAGGGGTCATAGATCCAAAAACCATGTACCATACCTATGTATCGCCCTCTTAGAGAGGGATAGGACAAAGGGCCTAGGTGACTGGGAGATCGAGAGATCTCTAATAAGTGGAGCTGGACCCAAAGTCTAGATATTCGTGTGGTCCTACATATCCCATAAAGATGGGAATCAAGCCACATGTAGTTCTGGAGAACGCCTTTTAATGTCGTGTGGGACAAGAAATGGGAGTGCTAGTTCATATAATGGGGTGCGCGTGGTGCGGCTATTGCAAACCCAACGTGAATGAGGACATAATACCACACCATGCCATGCAGTCCCACAGTCAATGTCTTAAAGGTGTGACTGAAGAAAAAAATTAGATGAACTCAATATGGACCCAAAGATAGGAGGTCTGGGCGTTCCTATGTATCCCATGAGGATGGGAATTAAGCCAGATGTAGTTCTTAAGAGATATTAGTTTATGGTCTTAGAGCTCGGACCATGGGTGGATGAAAACTTTCCATGTAATCGCAAACCTTGACCCAATCCCTAAGCCCACATGAGTTAAACTCGGTGTGGGAAACAAGGGAGGAAGATCCTTATCGCAATACCCGTAATGTCCATCGAGGGGAAGTCAGTGAAGTGCCATGAAGGAAAACATTAACGTAGCTTTGTTTCCCTAATGTGCAAATGCATATAGAGGAATAGTATAAAGAGATTCAATGCTCTACATGGACATGATGGGGATAGAGAAAGATGTGAATCGTGTTACTGACATTTTGGGCTTAATGGGGTTGGCGTGGCGATGGAGGATTACTGCTGACCATGGCAGAAAAGAAGTATCTATATCACATTAGCCTGAAATGGGAACAACAAATGATCCTCAACTGCTGACCGTATTCGCAACGTGGGATTTTTATCGATTTGTTTCCCAAAACTGTTGGGGGCATTGGCCCGTAACGGTAGGAGAGCCCTTGGGCGTTGTATCCAGGTCATTTTTGGGGTCCCTCTGTGTGTGAATGGTGATGAAATCCTTGATGAAGAGGAACACAAAGCCTAAAAAAGAGAATGTGGACATGTCCAAGTAGAGTCTGACATTCTAGGTAACTAAACCAGAGTACCCTTAGGCACATTGGTGAACCGCCGAAATGGGGAGATAAAGTAGCTCGAGAGGGAGAGGTACACGGCCTAGTCATTACAAGCCTGATGTGAATAAGGACATAATCCCACAACATGCTAGATACTCCCCTCTCCAGATAATGGTAGGACAAGGGGCCATGGTGGGATGGAGAATGAAGGCTAGGCCAAGGGGCCAAGGTGGGATGGGGATTTTCGGAATATGGGGTTCGACCCAAAGCATTGACATTCGGGTGGTTCTACATATCCCATAAGTATGGGAATCAAGCCACACGTAGTTCTGGAAGATACCTAGTGGCAGTATATGCTAACGAGGACATGTATGATGTTGCAAGTAACCTGACGTGAATAAGGACATAATCTCACACCACACCGCACAGTCCTAGAAGGGAGAACCTGTGCCAGGGTCCTGAAAAGGCCAAGGGGCCTGATAGTTGGGTTTTGGTCAGGAAGGCCAGGCCTACTCGCAATTTAGCATCTTGCGATGAGGACGAGGGTTGGGGAATAGGATTACTAAGATCGGGGAGGTGTATGGAACGGTGGGTAACCCGACATGAATGAGGACGTAATCCCACACCACACCGTACACTTCGTGTATGAACTCGGGTGAAGGGTCCCGAGAAGGCCAAAGGGCCTGAGGCTGGGCCTCAGTTAGGAAGTCCTTACCAGATCTCAGTTTATCTTCATGCAGTAAGGACGAGGGTAGGGGGCCGGAAAGGCCGACGGGCCTAAGGCTAGGCCTCGGTCAGGAAGACCTGACCATCTTGCAGTTTTTTGTCTTGAAGTAAGGACGGAGGGAGGATAAGGTGTCTCACCCGGGGATGTGTGCGGTATGGAAAGTAACCTGACGTGAATAAGGACATAATCCAACACCACATTGCATTGTCCCATCATAGAGAACCTGGGCCAGGGGCCCGACAGTTGTCCTTTCCCAGAAAGAGTTCGATGCTTCGGGATGGGGCAGAACGAACCACTGCACATGATGTTTGGGAAATCTTGGGGTGAACCCGAAGATCTGGGACAACTATTGACCATGTTCAAAACACAACTTACATGAGGTGGCCTTATATGGGAGAAACAAATGAGTTTCAACCACTGACTGCATTCGAAACGTGGGACTTGTATCGGCTTCTTGCTTGATATCCTTGAGGGCGTTGGCCCGAAGTGGTAAGAGGGCCCTTAGGCCGAGCATCTGTACCATTCAGGGGCCCTTCCGGATGAGAAAAGTGATGGAATCCCTATCAAGGAGTGGGTGAAGAATAGTTGTACCCATATACGAAAGAGACGAACATCTCCAGGGAGGGGGACGTATAGCCAGATTGAGGTTAGCTCGACGTGAATTGGGGGCAAAAGTATACACCCTGCCATATGTCCTGACCCGAGGGGATGATTTTGGGTTTTGGGATGGCCCAACAGATGAAATTTCTGGGCGTTCCTACGTATCCCATGAGTATGGGAATCAATCCATACGTAGTTCTTGAAGGCCATGTAGTTTAACGTCATGCGGTGAAGTCGTGGGAGGGAAGAATAACGGGAGTGGCCACATGGTGCGACTCTTATAATCCTCATATTTGTGTGGCTAAGGAAGCCTACTCTCCCTCATGTGAGGACCCTCTGAGAAAGCTATACCCAGGGGATATTCAAAGATAAGAGTTTGGGGTTGGGATCAAAACGAAGCGTCTGAGAGTTCATACATATCCCATGAGGATGGGAATCAATCCATACGTAGTTCTAGGAGCGCAGTTTAACTTCATGCGGGACGATGATGTAGTTTAATGTCGTGTGGGATGATGTTGTAGTTTAAAGTCATGCAGGACCATCGTGTATTTTAAGGTCGTGCAGGACCATTCAGTTTAAGGTCGTACCAGACCTTGGTGAAGTTTAGGGTCATGCAGGACCAGGGTGCAGTTTAGGGTCATGTGGGGTCGTACAGTTTAAGGTCGTGTCGGACCATGGTGCAGTTTAAGGTCATACAGGATCAGGGTGCAGTTTAGGGTCATGCAGGACCATAAAGTTTAATTTCGTGTCGAACGTTGGTGCAGTTCAGGGTCATGCAGGACCATTTTGTAGTTTATTGTCATGCAGGACGATATTGAGTAGTTTAACATCATTCTAGACAATGATGTAGTTTAACGTCGTGTGGGACGACGTTGTAGTTTAAAGTCATGCAGTACTAGACAGTTTAAGGTCATGTAGGACCATCGTGTAGTTTAGGGTCATGCCGGACTAGGATGCAGTTTAGGGTCATGCAGGACCGTACAATTTACACTACTAAAAAAAGGCCATTAGCGACCGCCATTGGCGGTCGGTATAGGTGGCCGAAATTCCGCCTTAAGCGACCGCCTAGCGGTTGCTGTAGGCTGACTCGTGGCACCATTAGCGACCGCCATTGGCGGTCGCTAATACTGCCCGGACGACAGGCTAAAGCGACCGCCAATGGCGGTCGCTAATGCTGCCTGGCAGGCAGGCTATAGCGACCGCCAGAGGCGGTTGCTAAACTTGAAAAAAAAATTAAAAAAATTCATACCATAATAAATAAATAAATATATATATATATATATTAAATCAAATATATATATATAAAAATAATGAAAATATTGATATATATAATATTAAATAAAATATGTATATTTATTTATTAAATAATATATATATATATATATTAATGAAAATATTTATATATATAATATTAAATAAAATATTTTTCATTTTTTAAATAAAATGTAAAAATTGTGTTTTTTTCTTCACGGTGGAAAAGCAGACATAAAACAAGGTAACAATCATAAAAAATGGAAAACAATTAAGCGCGTGCAACACTTAAAGAACGCATAATGAGCCCTACCGCGCAGACCGCACGTCCAATTGGCGTGTCGTCTGCGCGTACACGTCACGAATAATAATTAGATTTTTTCCCTGTTATTTCAGGTCAATCTGATGTGGTCCGCTACGATTTTGAGTGTGAGACGCCCATTTTGGCTGTTTATGACACCAGAACGGCATTCCCGGTCACCGTGGGTACACAGTGTGGCCGATTGACATGCCGTCTGCTCGACCACGTCACAATTTACTCACCCTTTGATGTTGTCTGAATTCAGGTCATTCGGACCCCGTTCGGCCTGTTTGGACCCCCCCCCCACGCGCGTTTATCAAGCACGCGCAACACTTAAAGAACGCATAATGAGCCCTACCATGCAGACCGCATGTCTGATTGATGTGCTGTCTACGCGTACATGTCACGAGTAATAATTATATTGTTTCCCTATGATTTCAGGTCAATCCGATGTCGTCCGCTATGACTTTGACCGTCAGACGCCCGTTTTGGCCGTTTATGACACTAGAAACGCGTTTATGGTCACCACGGTCAAACGACACATCCGATTGATGTGACGTCTTCTCGAACACGTCACAATTCACTCACCCTTTGATTTCGTCTGATTTCAGGCCATTCGGACCTCGTTCAGTCCGTTTTGACCCCCTAACGCGCCATTTCAGCGCGCGCCGAGCTGCTGAAAACAACGCATTCGGTCGTGCCGCACGCACAGCACGTCTGATGGACGTTCCTCCTCCTCCTGCATCTCAGGAATAATAATCCTAACGTTCTCGTGCGGTTTCAGGTCTTTCGGAGCACTTATTCTCCGAATTCGACCGCTGCACGCCGTTTTGGTGTTTTATGACTCTGAAAACGCGTTTCCAGCCTCCGCGGTCAAACAGCACTTCCAATTGACGTTCCGTCTGTCCGACCATTTCAAAATTCACGCAACGGATGTTGTCGTGCGGTTTCGTGGCATTCGGAGGTCGTTCGGGTGGTTTTGACCCCCCAACGCGCCATTTCAGCACGCATCGTGCTGCTGAAAACGACGTATTTGGTCGTGCCGCGCGCACCACACTTCCTATGGACGTGACGCCTCCTCCTGCATCTCAGGAATAATATTCCTATCGTTCTCGTGTGGTTTCAGGTCGTTCGGAACACGTTTTCTCCGAATTCGACCGCCGCACGCCGTTTTGGTGTTTTATGGCTCCGGAAACGCGTTTCCGGCCGCCGCGGTCAAACGGCACCTCCGATTGACGTGTAGTCTACTCGACCATTTCAAAATTCATGCACCGGATGTTTTTGTGCGGTTTCGTGGCATTCTAAGGTCGTTTGGGTGGTTTTGACCCCCCAACGCGCCATTTCAGCGCGCGCCGAGCTGCTGAAAACGACGCATTCGGTCGTGCTGCGCGCACTGCATGTCCGATTGATGTGTTGCCTCCTCCTACATCTCAGGAATAATATTCCTATCGTTCGCGTGCTGTTTCAGGTTTTTCGGAGCACGTTTGCTCTGAATTGGACCGCTACACGCCGTTTTGGTGTTCTATGGCGCCGAAAACGCGTTTCCGGCCGCCGCGGTGAAACGGCACCTCCAAATGACATGCCGTCTGGCCGACCTTTTCACAATTCACACACCGGATGTTGTTGTGTGGTCTCGTGGCATTCGGACCTCGTTCGGCCCATTTTGACCCCCCAACGCGCCATTTCAGCGCGCGCCGAGCTGCTGAAAACGATGCATTCGGTCGTGCCGCGCGCACCGCACGTCCAATGGACATGCCGCCTCCTCCTGCATCTCAGGAATAATATTCCTATTGTTCTCGTGCGGTTTCAGGTCTTTCTGAGAACGTTTGCTCCGAATTCGACCGCCGCATGCCGTTTTGGTGTTTTATGACTCCCGAAACGCGTTTCTGGCCTCCGCGGTCAAACGGCACCTCCGATTGACGTGCCGTCTATCTGAACATTTCACAATTCATGCAACGGATGTTGTCGTGCGGTTTCGTGGCATTCGAAGGTCGTTCGGGTAGTTTTGACCCCCCAACGCGCCATTTCAGCGCGCGTCGAGCTGCTGAAAACGACGTATTTGGCCGTGCCGTGCGCACATCACATCCGATGGACGTGAAGCCTCCTCCTGCATCTCATAAATAGTATTCATATCGTTCTCGTGCGGTTTCAGGTCGTTCGGAGCACGTTTGCTCCGAATTCGACCGCCGCACGCCGTTTTGGTGTTTTATGGCTCCGGAAACGCATTTCCGGCTGCCGCGGTCAAACAACACCTCTGATTGATGTTTAGTCTGCCCGACCATTTCACAATTCACGCATCGGATGTTGTCGTGCGGTTTTGTGGCATTCGGAGGTCGTTTGGGTGGTTTTGACCCCCCAACGCGCCATTTCAGCGCGTGCCGAGCTGCTGAAAACGACGCATTCGGTCGTGCCGCACGCACCACATGTCTGATGGATGTTCCGCCGCCTCCTGCATCTCAAGAATAATATTCTTATCATTATCGTGGGGTTTCAGGTATTTCGGAGCACGTTTGCTCCGAATTGGACCGCTGCACGCCGTTTTGGTGTTCTATGGTGCCGGAAACGCGTTTCCGACCGCCGCGGTCAAACGACACTTCCAAATGACGTACCGTCTGGCCAGCCATTTCACAATTTACGCACCGGATGTTTTCATCCGGTCTCGTGGCATTCGGACCACGTTTGGCCCGTTTTGACCCCAAAACGTGGCATTTCAGCGCGCGCCGAGCTGCTGAAAACGACGTATTCGGCCGTGCCGCTTGCACCGCACGTCCGATGGACGTTCCGCCTCCTTCTGCATCTCAGGAATAATATTTCTATCGTTCTCGTGTAGTTTCAGGTCTTTCGGAGCACGTTTGCTCCAAATTCGACTGCCACACGCTGTTTTGGTGTTTTATGACTCCGGAAACGCGTTTCCGGCCTCCGCGGTCAAACGGCACCTCTGATTGATGTGTCGTCTATCCGAACATTTCACAATTCACGCAACGGATGTTGTCATGTGGTTTCGTGAAATTCGGAGGTCGTTCGGGTATTTTTGACCCCCAACGCGCCATTTCAGCGCGCGTCGAGCTGCTGAAAACGACGTATTCGGTCGTGTCGTGCACACCGCACGTCCGATGGATGTGCTGCCTCCTCCTGCATCTCAGGAATAATATTCCTATCATTCTCGTGCGGTTTCCGGTTTTTCGGAGCACGTTTGCTCCGAATTGGACCGCTGCACGCCGTTTTGGTGTTCTATGGCGCCAGAAACGCGTTTCCGGCCGCCGTGGTCAAAAGACACCTCCAAATGACGTCTCGTATAGCCGACCATTTCAAAATTCACGCACCAGATGTTGTCGTGCGGTTTCGTGGCATTCGGACCTCGTTCGGCCCATTTTGACCACCCAACGCACCATTTCAGCGCGCGCCGAGCTGCTGAAAACGACGCATTCGGTCGTGCCGCGCGCACCGCACGTCCGATGGACGTGCCGCCTCCTCTTGCATCTCAGGAATAATATTTCTATCGTTCTCATGCGGTTTCAGGTCTTTCGGAGCACGTTTGCTCCGAATTCGACCGCCGCACGCCGTTTTGGTGTTTTATGACTCCAGAAACGCGTTTCAGGCCTCCGCGGTCAAACGGAACCTTCGATTGACGTGTCGTCTATCCGACCATTTCAAAATTCACACAACAGATGTTTTCATCTGATTTTAGGCCATTCGGACCTCGTTCGGCCCGTTTTGACCACCCAACGCGCCATTTCAGCGCGCGACGAGCTGCTGAAAATGACGCATTCAGTCGTGTCATGCGTACCGCACATCCGATGGACGTTCCGCCTCCTCCTACATCTCAGTAATAATATTCCTATCGTTCTTGTGCAGTTTCAAGTCTTTCGGAGCAAATTTGCTCTGAATTCGACTGCCGCACGCCGTTTTGATGTTTTATGACTCCGGAAACGCGTTTCTAGTCTCTGCGGTAAAATGGCACTTCCGATTGAAGTGCCGTCTATCCGACCATTTCACAATTCACGCAACGGATGTTGTCGTGCAGTTTCGTGGCATTCGGAAGTCATTTGGGTGGTTTTGACCCCCCAACGCGCCATTTCAGAGCGCGCCGAGCTGCTGAAAACGACGTATTTGGTCGTGCCGCACGCACCGCACATCTGATGGACGTGACGCCTCCTCCTGCATCTCAGGAATAATATTCCTATCATTCTCGTGTGGTTTCAGGTCGTTCAGAGCACGTTTGCTCCGAATTCGACCGCCGCACGCCGTTTTGGTGTTTTATGGCTCCGGAAACGCATTTCCGGCCGCCGTGGTCAAACGGAACCTCCGATTGACGTGTCGTCTACCTGACCATTTTACAATTCACGCACCGGATGTTTTCGTGCGGTTTCATGGCATTCGAAGGTCGTTCGGGTGGTTTTGACCCCCCAACGCGCCATTTCAGCGCGCGCCGAGCTGCTGAAAATGACGCATTCGGTCGTTTTGCGCGCACCACACGTCCGATTGACGTGCCGCCTCCTCCTGCATCTCATGAATAATATTCCAATCATTCTCGTGCGGTTTTAGGTTTTTTGGAGCACGTTTGCTCCAAATTGGACCGCTGCACGCCGTTTTGGTGTTCTGTGGCGCCAGAAACGCGTTTCCGGCCACCGCGGTCAAACGACACCTCCAAATGACGTACCGTCTGGCCGACCATTTCATAATTCACGCACTGGATGTTTTCGTGCAGTCTTGTGGCATTCGGACCTCGTTCGGCCCATTTTGACCCCCCAACGCGCCATTTCAGCGCGCGCCGAGCTGCTGAAAACGACGCATTCGGTCGTGCCGCGCGCACCGCACGTCCTATGGACGTGCCGCCTCCTCCTGCATCTCAGGAATAATATTCCTATCGTTCTCGTGCGGTTTCAGGTCTTTCAGAGCACGTTTGCTCCGAATTCGACCGTCGCACGCCGTTTTGGTGTTTTGTGACTCCGGAAACATGTTTATGGCCTCCGCGGTCAAACAGCACCTCCAATTGGCGTTCTGTTTGTCCGGCCATTTCACAATTCACGCAACGGATGTTTTCGTGCGGTTTCGTGGCATTTGAAGGTCGTTCGAATGGTTTTGACCCCCCAACGCGTCATTTCAGCGCGCGCCGAGCTTCTGAAAATGACGTATTTGGTCGTGGCACGCGCACCGCTCGTTCGATGGATGTTCTGCCTCCTCCTGCATCTCAGGAATAATATTCCTATTGTTCTCGTGCGGTTTCAGGTCGTTCGGAGCACGTTTTCTCCGAATTCGATCGTCGCACGCCGTTTTGGTGTTTTATGGCTCCGGAAACGCGTTTCCGGCCACCGCGGTCAAACGGCACATTTGATTGACGTTTCGTCTGTCCGACCATTTCAAAATTTACGCACCGGATGTTTTCGTGCGGTTTCGTGGCATTCGGAGGTCATTCGGGTGGTTTTGACCCCCAACGCGCCATTTTAGCGCGCGTCGAGCTGCTGAAAACGACGCATTCGGTCGTGCCGCGCGCACCGCACGTCCGATGGATGTGCCGCTAACTCCTACATCTCAGGAATAATATTCCTATCGTTCTCGTGCGGTTTCAAGTTTTTTGGAGCACTTTTGCTCCGAATTGGACCGTTGCATGCCGTTTTAGTGTTCTGTGGCGCCAGAAACGCATTTCCGGCCGCCGCGGTCAAACGGCACCTCCAAATGATGTGCCGTCTGGCCGACCATTTCACAATTCACGCACCAGATGTTTTCGTGCGGTCTCGTGGCATTCGAACCTCGTTCGGCCCATTTTGACCCCCCAACGCGCCATTTCAGCGTGCGCCGAGCTGCTGAAAACGACGCATTCGGTCGTGCCACGCGCACCGCACGTCCGATGGACGTGCCGACTCCTCCTGCATCTCAGGAATAATATTCCTATCGTTATCGTGCGGTTTCAGGTCTTTCATAGCACGTTTTCTCCGAATTCGACCGCCGCACGCCGTTTTCGTGTTTTATGACTCCGGAAACACGTTTCTGGCCTCCGCGGTCAAACGACACCTTCGATTGATGTGCCGTCTGTCCAACCATTTCATAATTCATGCAGCGGATGTTTTCGTGTGGTTTCGTGGCATTCCGAGGTCGTTCGGGTGGTTTTGACCCCCAACGCGCCATTTTAGCGCGCGCCGAGCTGCTGAAAACGACATATTTGGTCGTGCCGCGAGCACCGCATGTCCGATGGACGTTCCGCCTCCTCCTGCATCTCAGGAATAATATTCCTATCGTTCTCGTGCGGTTTCAGGTCGTTCAGAGCACGTTTGCTCCGAATTCGACCGCCGCACGCCGTTTTGGTGTTTTATGGCTCCAGAAACGCATTTCCGGCCGCCGTGGTCAAACGGCACCTTCGATTCACGTTCCGTCTGCCTGACCATTTTACAATTAACGCATCGGATGTTGTAGTGCGGTTTCGTGGCATTCAGAGGTTGTTCGGGTGGTTTTGACCCCCCAACGCGCCATTTCAGCGCGCGCCGAGCTGCTGAAAACGACGCATTTCGGTCGGGCCGTGCGCACCGCACATCCGATGGATGTTCTGCCTCCTCCTGCATCTCAGGAATAATATTCCTATCATTCTCATGCGGTTTCAGGTTTTTTGGAGCACGTTTGCTCCGAATTGGACTGATGCACGCCGTTTTGGTGTTCTATGGCGCCGGAAACATGTTTCCGGCCGCCGCGGTCAAACGGCACCTCCAAATGACGTGCCGTCTGGCCGAACATTTCAAAATTCACGCACTGGATGTTTTCGTGCTATCTCGTGGCATTCGGACCTCGTTCGGCCCGTTTTGAACCCCCAACGGTCCATTTCAGCGCGCGCTGAGCTGCTGAAAACGACGCATTCAATCGTGCCGCACGTACCGCACGTCCGATGGACGTGACTCCTCCTCCTGCATCTCAAGAATAATATTTCTATCATTCTCGTGCGGTTTCAAGTCTTTCTGAGCACGTTTTCTCTGAATTCGACCGCCGCACGCCGTTTCGGTGTTTTATGACTCCGGAAACGCGTTTCCGGCCTCCGTGGTCAAACGACACCTCCAATTGACGTGCCGTCTGTCCGACCATTTCACAATTCACGCGACGGATGTTGTCGTGCGGTTTCATGGCATTCGGAGGTCGTTTGGTTGGTTTTGACCCCCCAATGCGCCATTTCAGCGCGCGCCGAGCTGCTGAAACGGCGTATTTGGTCATGCCGTGCGCACCGCACGTCCGATGGACGTGCCGCCTCCTCCTGCATCTCAGGAATAATATTCCTATCGTTCTCGTGCGGTTTCAGGTTTTTCAGAGCACGTTTGTTCTGAATTGGAACACTGCACGCCGTTTTGGTGTTCTATGGCGCCGGAAACGCGTTTCCGGCCGCCGAGGTCAAACGGCACCTCCAAAGGACGTGCCATCTGGCCGACCATTTCACAATTCACGAACCGGATGTTGTCGTGTGGTCTCGTGGCATTCGGACCTCTTTCGCCCCGTTTTGACCCTCCAACGCGTCATTTCAGCGCGTGCCGAGCTGCTGAAAACGACGCATTCGGTCGTGCAGCGCGCATCGCACGTCCGATGGACGTTCCGCCTCCTCCTGCATCTCAAGAATAATATTTCTATCGTTCTCGTGTGGTTTCAGGTCTTTCGGAGCACGTTTGCTCCGAATTTGACCGCCGCACGTCGTTTTGGTGTTTTATGACTCTGAAAACGCGTTTCCGGCCTCCACGGTCAAACAGCACCTCCGATTGACATGCCGTCTATCCGACCATTTTACAATTCACGCAACGGATGTTGTCGTGCGGTTTCGTGGCATTTGAAGGTCGTTCGGGTGGTTTTGACCCCCCAACCCGCCATTTCAGCGCGCGCCGAGCTGCTGAAAACGACGTATTCGGTCGTGCCGCGCGCACCGCACGTTCGATGGATGTAACGCCTCCTCCTGCATCTCGGGAATAATATTCCTATCATTCTCGTGCAGTTTCAGGTCGTTCGGAGCACGTTTTCTCCGAATTCAACCGCCGCACGCCGTTTTGGTGTTTTATGGCTCCGGAAACGCGTTTCCGGCCGCCGCGGTCAAACGGAACCTCCGATTGACGTTCCGTCTACCCGACCATTTCACAATTCACGCACCGGCTGTTTTCGTGCGGTTTCGTGGCATTCGGAAGTCGTTCAGATGGTTTTAACCCCCCCAACGCGCCATTTCAGCGCGCGCCGCGCTGCTGAAAACGACGTATTTGGTCGTGTGGCGCGCACCGCACGTCCGATGGACGTGATGCCTCCTCCTGCATCTCAGGAATAATATTCCTATCGTTCTTGTGAGGTTTCAGGTCATTCGGAGCACGTTTGCTCCGAATTCGACCGCCGCACGCCGTTTTGGTGTTTTATGGCTCCTAAAACGCGTTTCCGGCCGCCGCGGTCAAACGGCACCTCCGATTGACTTGCCGTCTACCCGACCATTTCACAATTCACGCAACGGATGTTGTCGTGCGGTTTCGTGGCATTCGGAGGTCGTTCGGGTGGTTTTGACCCCCCAATGCGCCATTTCAGCGCGCGCCGAGCTGCTGAAAACGACGCATTCGGTCGTTCCGCGCGCACCGCACTTCTGATGGTCGTTCCTCCTCCTCCTGCATCTCAGGAATAATATTCCTATCATTCTCATGCGGTTTCAGGTTTTTCGGAGCATGTTTTCTCCAAATTGGACCGCCGCACACCGTTTTGGTGTTCTGTGGCGCCGGAAACACGTTTCCGACCGATGCGGTCAAACGACACCTCCAAATGACGTGCCGTCTGGCCGACCATTTCACAATTCATGCACCGGATGTTTTCGTGTGGTCTCGTGGCATTCGGACCTCGTTCGTCCCGTTTTGACACCCCAACGCGCCATTTCAGTGCGCGCCGCGCTGCTGAAAACGACGTATTCGGTCGTGCCGCATGCACCGCACGTCCAATGGACCTTCCGCCTCCTCCTGCATCTCAGGAATAATATTTCTATCGTTCTCGTGCGGTTTCAGGTCTTTCGGAGCACGTTTTCTCCGAATTCGACCACCGTCGCTGTTTTGGTGTTTTATGACTCCGGAAACGCGTTTTCGGCCTCCGCGGTCAAACAGCATCTCCGATTGACGTTCCGTCTGTCCGACCATTTCACAATTCACGCAACGGATGTTGTCGTGCGGTTTCGTGGCATTCGGAGGTCGTTCGGGTGGTTTTGACCCCCCAACGCACCATTTCAGCGCGCGTCGAGCTGCTGAAAATGACGTATTCGGTCGTGCCGCGTGCACCGCATGTCCGATGGACGTGCTGCCTCCTGCTGAAAACGACGTATTTGTTCGGGTGGTTTTGAGCCCCCAACACGCCATTTCAGCGCGCGCCAAGCATGCAAATCGACCGTTTCTCCTTCAACAGCCGCTCTGACCCAATAAATATCTTCTTCACGTTGAACTACGGTATGTTGATCAAGTTGTTGGTAAACAAACGGAACAGTCTCGGGTTCATCTTCTTCAAATAAAAACACTCCTTGCCGAGACATTTTGACAACAACTTTCCAACTTGGATCCGAAGGCAAAGTAACGGAGAATACTTGTTCCGCTTGTGATGTCAAAATGAAAGGTTCATTCTCAACTCGTTCATTATTTCTGTATAACATATAGTTAAAATTCACCAATGAAAACTGATATTGATCGACTTTACATCCACGCACTGGATCAACCCAATTACACTTTAACAATATGTACTTCAAACCGTGTGTGTATATAACTTCAATGATGTCTATCAATTCACCATCGTAATAAACAGAATCGACAAAGGGACAACCGATGCCACTGTTTTGTGTTTCTCATTTTTCGTCAACATCTTTAATGCGAAATCGAAAACCATTAGCATCAATAGCTTTATAACGACGAGCCGTTATAGATGTACCCTCAACCAGTTGGATAAATACTTAAGGTAGCGTGGGGTCCCCTAACTCCCTCATCTTACGAACCTACATAATTTATAAAAATAAATACTGATATATGCAGAAAGAATTAGTATAATACGTCACTCATAATGAAAATAAATTTATACATACATAATCCTTGAACCAATCATGAAATGACGCATAATGAGATTGTTGAATTTGCAACTCAGTGGCATGATGCATCGCTTCTTTTATCTCATTAATGTGTTTCCTACAAATGATAACGTGATGTTTAAAAGATCATCTTAGGCAAACAAAACATGTAAAAGTTATACAATCACATTGATAAGATACTTACTGCATTAATGGTTCAACTGATGGAGTATTGAACAAGATATATCGATGTGCTTGTATCCACTCGATGTTGTCCATATCAAATGTGGTTCCTTCTCCAACTGGACCATCATGAATCCGAGAGGGCTTATCTAATTTTGTTTCAACATCCGTAAGATATTCTGCACAAAAGGTAGTACACTGATCCATCAAATAACCATTGGCTATTGATGCCTCTGGACGAGCTCTGTTGCGTACAAATCTTTTCAATGTACTCAAATACCGTTCAATAGGATACATCCACCTGAATTGCACTGGACCAGCAGCCATTACATCATCAGTTAGGTGCACTGTCAAGTGGACCATAACATCGAAAAAAGAGGGGGGGAAATGTTTCTCAAAGTGACAAAGCGTAAGTACAATTCGGTCCTGCAAACTTTTTAAATCACTCATTCGTTGATTTCTTAAACAAAGCTATCTAAAAAAATTACTCATCTCAATCAAGGACTGAACAACATTGGGGGATAAACAATCAAAAATTGCGATTGGAATCAACTGCTGAAGTAATATGTGATTGTCATGACTTTTCAACCCTTGCAATGACTTGCTCGTCAGATTCACACACTTTGAAATATTAGAAGAATAACAATCAGGCACCTTGACCATCTTCAAAATAGAAAGAAATGTTTCTTTCTCCTCTGTAGTCATCGTATATTATGCATCAGGCATATATTCCTTGTTTCCCTCAGCTAACTGTAAATGAAACTATTTCCATAAACCCATTTCTTCCAAATCACGACGTGCATTAACATTGTCCTTTGATTTTCCACTGACACCTAAAATGGTCCACAATATGTTATCACAAACATTTTTTTAAATGTGAATGACATCCAAATTATGCCTCAACATGTTAGTTTTCCAATACGGAAGACTATTAAAAATACTTTTCTTTTTCCAATTGTGACTGCGCTGCCTACCCGCAGCACGAATATTACGTACTAGAGGAGCCACCAAATCCTGAATTTCATATACCGTGTGGATGTTTTCTTCCTCAATCTACGATAACATTTCGACTCCTGTCATGATCTTTAGTGCTCGACTGAACTCTATAGAACCATCAAATGTCACTCTGTCCTTTCTGAATCTGTGCTGAGGAGGGAGAAAACGCATGTGACCCATGTATGCCCATTTTTTGGAATGTTTAAGCCATACAGATTTTTTACTTTTATTGCAACAAGGGCAAGACAATTCCCCTTTCGTACTCCAGCCTGATAAATTTTCATAAGCTGGGAAGTCATTGATTGTCCACAATAAAGCAGCATGCAGTTTGAACATTTCATTCGTTTCGCAGTCATAAGTCATCACACCATCGCCCCAAAATTCATTGAACGCATCAATTAATGGCTTAAGGTAAACATCAATCTTATCCCCCGGACTTTTCGGTCCATCAATAAGAGTGGAAAGTAATATAAATCGTTGCTTCATACAAATCCATGGAGGAAGATTATATGGAACCAACACCACGGGCCATGTTCTATGAGTTGCACCAACGATAGACTTGAATGGATTGAAACCATCTACTGTCAATCCCAATCGGACATTACGAACATCTTTAGCAAAGTCGGGATGTCTCTTATCAAATTCCTTCCAAGCATGAGAGTCTGCCGGGTGGGTTAACATATCACTTTCATGAACTCTTTCTGCATGCCATCTCATTAAATTAGAAACTTTAGATGACATAAAAAATCTTTTCAACCTGGGTTTAAGGGGAAAGTAACGCATTTGCATTACGGCAATCGGTTTCCCCTGTATCGCAATCTGAATTTGATGAGTATTATTTCCCTTGTTCTCTTTCCAACTGGAAGCACCACAAACCGTACAAATATCCAAATGGGCAGTTTCTTTTCTAAACAACATACATTTGTTTGCACATGCATTTATGGTCTCATATGTAAAACCTAAGTTCTCTGTCAACTTAAGAGCATAGTAATACGACTCAGGAATCTTAGCATTGACAGGAAGAACTTTTTTCAATAAAACCAAAAGCATGTCGAATGATGTGTCTGACCAATTATTCAAAGTCTTCAAATGCAACAACTCCACGATAAACGACAGTTTATTGTAAGAAGTACATCCAGGATATAATTCTGTTTTCGCATCATCAAGTGCTTCATAAAACGTCCTCGAATCACGATCTGCACCAGAGCGAAGATTTATCTCACCGGTCTCAAGATTCTGGATGTCAATGCCTTCAGGATCAAACCCACGTACCATTTCAGTAAGAATTTCATGCATTGGATCAGTCATCCTTGCATCAACATCCATCTAAGATGCATCTGTATTTTGACAACAAACATATTCTTCTCCATGACGAGTCCAACTCTTATAATTTTTCAGAAATCCATTAAAGAAAAGGTTCTCCCTCACAGTATCTCGTGTGAATTGATATCTGTTAGCACATTTTCTACATGGAAAACTAATATAGTCACTTCCAAATCCTCTCGTGAAGTCAATAAACTGCATAATGCCATTGAAATACTCTCTAGACGTTCGATTTGGAAGATCAATCCAACTCTTATCCATAATAAGATCCCTATAACAAACATTTACATAAGACTTATTACATTTTCATTTTTGATATCAAATATATTTAAAATAAATACTAACTAATTGTTTGTGAACCATTTATAAAATAATAATGTAAGTGAAAGCCCATGTCATACCTGATTGCGCTACAAACCTGGAAGGGAGGGGAGCCGAAGGCGGTGCTTTGAGGGAGAGGAGCGGTGGGGAGCCGAAGCCGGAGCTGGTGCGGCGAGGGAGGGGACGGTGAAGGAGGGGACGGGTGGCAGTGGTGCGGTGAGGGAGGGGACGAAGACGAATGGGATGGGGGTTGGCGGGGTGCGGGGGGGGGGGTGTTCGGAGTGCTGGGAGGAGGGACGAGGGGGCGGAGGGCCGAGGGCGGAGGTCGGAGGTCGGAGGGGCAGGAGGCTGAAGGCCGGAGGGCTCCCAAGGGCTTCCGGGCTACCAGAGGCGGGTGGCGGGAGGCCGCAGGGCGGCTGTAGGGCGGAGGGCGGCCGGAGTCGGAGGGCGGAGGGCGGCCGAGGAGGGAGGGGCCGGCGGAGGGCGGCCAGGCAGCCGGAGGTGGGTGGCGGGAGGCTCGAGGGCAGAGGGAGGTCACAGGGTGGCCGCAGGGCGGAGGGTGGCCGGAGCCGGAGGGTGGAGGGCGGCCGGAGGAGGGAGGGCCGGCGGAGGGCGGGCCGGCGGAGGGCGGTCGGAGGGCAGCCGGAGGGCGGCTGGAGGGTAGAGGGTGGCCGGAGGGGGGCCGACCGGACGGCGGGCCGGCAGAGGGTGGGGCTGCGGAGGGCGGGTCGGTGGAGGGCGAGCCGGCGGAGGGCGGGCCGGCGGAGGGCGGGCCGGCGGAGGGCGGGCCGGCGGAGGGCGGGCCAGCGGAGGGTGGGGCGGCGGGGAGGGCTCATGGCGGCGGGGCGGCGGGGAGGGCGCGCGGTGGCGGGGGGGGGGGGGGGGGGTGCGCGGGCGACGGGGGGGGGGGGGGGGGGCACGATCGAGTGGAGAGGGGGGGGGTGCAGAAGCCCCTTATTTTTTTAAGGAGGCTTAGCGACCGCCAATGGCGGTCCCTATAGGGAACATGGCTCAAATTCCCTATTTTCTAGTAGTGTTAAGGTCGTGCCGGTCCTTGGGGATTAGGCAAAGTATTGATTGAGGAACTTGGTGTTGGTGGGAGGAGTTATGCGCTCGCCATCCATGGTCACCAAGGAGTATGATCTGTTGGGGTAAACCTTATGAATGATGTAAGGTCCTTCCCATTTAGGCTCCAGATTGGGTGGTTTCCTGCAAGGGATCAATGGTTCTTGGAGGGACAACACCAGGTTGCCTTGTATAAAAGAGCGAAGGCGAACCATCTTGTTGAAAGCTCTGGCTATCTAATTCTGATGCCTTTCCAGATTGTGCAGGGCACAGATTTTGTTCTCATCCACTGCTTCCAATTCAGCTAGACGGATTTCTGTCACCTTATCTGGCACCTAATGGTCATAGAATGTAGTGTGTAACGATGGCTGCTGGATCTCAATAGGCAGGACGACCTCATCCCCATACACCAGGGAATATGGAGTCACCTGGGTGGAATTGCGAGTCGTTGTCCAATACGCCCAGAGGTCGTTGGGGAGCTTGTCCGAACAACTTTTCATGTTCTGACGAACCATTTTCTGCAGAATTTTAGAGAGGGTTTTGTTGAACGCCTTGATCTTCCCAATTTCCTGTGCATGATAGCGAGAGGTATGGTTCGAACGGATATTGTACTTGGCGTACAATTTCTTCAGCTCGGGTGCTCGGAATTTGGTGCCATTATCGGTGAGGACAGGGTTAAGGACTCCAAACCGGTGGATGATATTGGAGCTCAAGAATTCAATGATGGAAAGGGCCTTGACCCCATTGAGTGGAACTACCTCTTCCCACTTGGAGAAGAAATCTGTAGCAGTCAGGATGAACCTACACTGACGAGTTGTCGCCAATGGATATGGTCCCACAACATCGAGTCCCCAAACCTCAAATGGCCAAGAGTAGTTGGTGGAGTGGATAGGCTCTATAGGACGATGTAGGAAGTTATCATGGACTTGGCACGCATGTAATCTCTTGGAAAACTAAATATAATCATGGATCATAGAGGGCCAGAAGTACCCCAATCTCCGGATCTGATGGGACAACTTTGGCCCAGCCTGGTGGGTAGTGCAGAAACCAGCATAAACCCCTTGCATGACCTGAGAAATCTCAACTCCTTGAATGAAATGGAGGAGAACATCATCGAAGCCCCTCTTATAGAGGATCCGCTCAAGACTGGGACCACTATGGAGGGTAAATTGCAGTGCACGATGTCGGATTCGCTCGCGCTCATCCCGATTATCTGGGAGGCACCCATTTTGGAGATACTCGACAAAAGGTTCCCCCCAGTCGAGAGTGGCCTCAACCACTGCATCTGAAAAAGCTAGGACCCCCAACGTGGAGGTTCTGGTGGTAAGATGGCTTACCCTAAGGTTGTTTTCATCCTCTGGGGTGATAGGGGCGATGACTCTTCGGTGTGCCACATGTATGATCAAATCGTCCTCCTCGTGTTCTGTGAGTGATGCAGCTAGGCCGGCCAAAGAGTCTACTCGACCGTTCTATGACTGAGGGACATGGGTAACCTCTGGTCGAGAAGGTAACTGGGCCAGTAGATGGAGGGTTCACTCCAATAATGGTATGAGCTTCGGATTCCTGACAATATAGTCACCATTTACCTACTTGATAACTAGTTCTGAATCCCCTTTCACATGAAAGTGGGGTACGTCAATCTCAAGGGCCAGCTCGAGGCTGGTGATGAGTGCCTAATACTCTGCCTCATTGTTGGTGCAGCCTACTGACAACAAAAATGAGTACGGCAGAACTTCTTACACCGGGGTGATGAAGACGATTCCCAAACCCACTCGGTTGAGCTTAGTATTGTTGAGCCTCCTACTAGTGGGGCTCCGGGAGGCACCGTCGAAGTGCATTTTCTAGCATGAGATGACATGATCGACCGAGAGGATTGCCTCATCAGGAAAATCCATGTCCAGGGACTGATCCATAGATGTTGGATGGGCAGCTATAAATTCATTCAATGCATGTCCCTTGACAGCCTTCTGAGGAACGAACCTGATGTCGAACTACTGGAGGATCACTGCCCACCACCCTAGTCGGCCGGTCAACATGGGGAGGTTCAGAATGTACTTTATTGGGTCTACACGAGAGATCAAATGTACCTCATGGTGCTGCAGGTAATGCTGCAATTTCTGTATGGCGAACACGAGCACAAGGCTGCTCTTTTTGATGGGGGAGTATTTGGTCTCCATATCAAGGATCATGATGCTGAGGTAGTAAAGGTTGTTCTCTGTCCCCTCATTGTTCTTCTGGGAGAGAAGTGTGCCAAGGGACCATTCTAGGGAAGTCACGTAAACGACCAATGACTTTCCAGAGACTGGTGGCATCAAGACCGAAGGTAGGAGTAGATACTACTTGATTTCCTCAAAGGCAGTCAGACACTCTTCATTCCATTCATAGGTGGTTCCTTTCTTTATAATCCAGGAAAAGGGCTACACTTTCCAGCCATATTTGCAATGAATCGGAGTATATAGGCTATGTGGCCTTGGAGACCTCTAATATCCTGAATATTACTTAGGGGAGCCATTTGGATGATGGCCTTGATCTTCTCTAGGTTTATCTCAAGGCCTCGGTATCAGACAACAAAGCCAAGAAACTTCCCGTAGGTGACCCCGAGGGCACACTTCAGCAGGTTCATCTTCAGGTGGCGAGAAAGGAGAAAGCTGAACACTTTCTCAAGGTCCTTGAGATAGTCCTATAACTGGAGAGATTTGACCACCAGATCATCCATGTAGAATTTCACTAGTGTCCCGAGATTCGTCTTGAATATGCGATGAATGACCCGCTGATAGGTGGCACCCGCATTTTTCAGGCCTAAGGGAATAACCAAGAAACCAAAAGTACCTTGGGGATCCTTGAAGGTAGTGGACTCCTCATCTACGGGGGCCATCCAGATCTAGTTGTACCCAGAATACCCATCCATGAAGGACAGGGCTTGGAACCCAGTCATGGCATCAATCAACAACTCTATCACTTGGAGTGTAAAATCGTCCTTCAGGTAGTGGCAGTTGAGATCACAGATTTTGATGCAAACTATGATCTTCCCGTTCTTCTTCTGACTGGAAAAATGATGGCTAGACACTTGTGGTACTAGACCTCCTTGATAACGTTGTCTTTGATGAGCTTATCAACTTCGGCCTCAACCATGGAACCGTAAGAAGGGTGCATCTTTCTGGTAGGCTGCTTGAACCCACGATGGTCTGTTGGGAGATCGAGGCGGTGGAAGACTACCTGGGGATCTAGTCCTGGAATCTCATATTAAATATAGGAAAACATGTCACGGTGCTATTTGAGAAAGTCCATGTATTGTTGCTGCTCCTCGAGGGGCATGGCGGCACTGATCAATGTGGGTCTCAGATCTGCCTCACTACCAAGGTTTACTTGTGCCAGTTCATTGATCGTGGTAGAAACACCTTCTTCAAAGGTGGGGGGAGCATCCTCTAGATCATCTTCTCCACCTGTAGAGGGATCTTCCATGGAGGGAGTCTTTCTTGAGCCACTAGAATCTGATGGGAAGTTGGTGCCAGCCTGAGTGGCAGTGGTCATCACGTCAAGAGAATCATGCGCCACTAAGACCATATCGATTAAGGTAGTCGATCCAATCCTATCTGGCCTTCAGCCAAAGGGGATACGGTTGATGACATCAAAGTAGTATTGACGTGTCGGCCTAAGCCGGTTGATTCCATCCTGGCAGAAGAGACACGTATGATGTATCGTCGTTTCCATGAGCCTGACATCCCGATACCATATAGGGGTAGGAGGTTCCGAGATCACTTGGGCATGGTTGGTGTAAGAGTACGAGTTGATTTTTTGTAGTCGCTTGGACATGGGAATGTGCCTTCCTATTATACCCGAAACAACAAAACACTACCCCATGTCGGGGGTCGTGGCCTCCAACCAATGGATTAGGAAGAGGTAGGTGTCATCCAGACCTGCCCAGGGATCACTTGTGATCAGGGTGGGTTCATCCTCACTTTTCAGAAGTTTCTTATCCTTTCTCTTGTAATAGTCAGCGTCTAGATAGCGGGAATCACAAGAGGAAAAAGGAGACACATCTCCTTGGAGCATGCCTACTCGACCATTGAGGGAGTATTTGAGTCATTAGTGATACGATGAAGGGACCGCTGCATGTATATGGATCCATGGCCTTCCCATCAAAGCATTGTATGTGGTGTCATGGGAGACGACCATGAACTCATTGCTAGAAATTAGGCCACCAAACTGGGTCTTCAAGTAGATTTTTCCGACCGGGGTCTGCTCGGTCTTGTCATATCCCTGGATTCTGAGGTCAGAGGGAGTTAGATCATCCTCAGACAAACCCATCTTCCGCAGTGTCCGAGTTGGGATTAGGTTAATCCGAGAACCCATGTCAACAAGGCAGTGGCAGACTTCCACACCATTGAACTAACCAGTGATGTATAATGGGAAAATGTGCCCCTATATTGGAGGGTCTTCATCTTCTCTAGAGAACGGGATAACTGCCTAATATTCGAAATTCTCAATCGCCTTAGTGTGGAAGGATTCTGCAGCTACTACCTCTATCTCAAACTTGAGGGGGATCCACAAGTCATCAACAAGTGCCTTAGGCTTTTAAAACGATAGGCGAAGAGACTCAAGGATAGAAAGGCTCACTGGAATGCCGTCAAGGTGCTTCAGAACATCATACTGTTGTGCCAAATGTGACCCTTTGTTACAGGAGGTCGCTCTGCAATTGGAGGCACGGTGGGCCTTGTCGGTTGGACCGGCAACTGGATGGTATTGGGTACATCCCGCTACCTACTAGTTGAGGCTTGAAGAGTAGCTGTCGGATGAGGACCGGACAACTGAGATTGTCCTGAAGTAGGACAGGACTGGTTGCGGTACGGATGAGGTAGCTCTGCCTGATCTAGTATCACAAATGGCAGTGGAGGTAGATCTGAGGTCACCAGATGAGGTTGCGCGTATTGAGCTCTATGCTGGGCCTGCTATCTGGTTTCAGTAGCATGCACGACCTGGATGAATGTACCTGCTGACATGCCTGGATAACCTGCATGGCCACGGTTCCACTGTCATTGACGTCGGCTGGGGATGTTGGGGAGGCTCTCTTGGAGTTCCCCCTCATCGGGAGTCATATAGGGATTTACCAGCTCCATGGTATTAACCGAAGCGTACCCATGACTATGTCTTGACGAATCATCCACCAATGGGAAGATTCAGGGAGGAATTTCCATCTCAGGGGGCATGAAGTCACCGAGAGTTTGGGATGACAATGATAGTGGTGGAGCACGTTACTTCTTCTTGTGTCGTCGCCGCTTGCCCTTTTGGGAAGAGGTCGGCTGAGACGACAATGAAGAGGTACTGGTCGCATATTCTGAAGGCTCCGGCTGATTCAGGCATGCCTGAATGATACCATGGGAACGAGAGACGGTTTTACGAGCCATCTAGTCATCGTACTTCTGGGACCCACAGCTGGGGACCTGCTGCCACACGCCTTCGTTGTCGATACCACTTTCTGACCTTACAAAGACACCAGCCACTTGTGTCGGGGTCGGGCCCAACCTAAATATGTTGTTGTCGACCTGGTCTTAGAGTAAGTTTTTAAACAAATAGCACTACTTGAGGGTGTGACCCAGGATCCGATGATAGGGGAAGTAGTTGGGGCGATTGGTGAGATTCTCCTCTGTCGGCCTTCTCCACTTGGGTAAGAAAACAATCTCCAGCTCTAGGGCACTATGGAAGTAACCGGGGACCTGATTCTTGTTGAACGAGTAAGTCTGGTGCCTTCTTTCCAGATAAAGTGCTCTAAGAGCCTGGCCCTAACAAAGGGCCTGCTGAGGAGGCGGAGTCGGTGAGGAGCCGGTGGAGTCGGGTCGCAGATGCCACCTGTGCAGCCTATTGAGGTGGTGGAGTTAGCGAGGAGGTGATGGAGTGGGGTGGCGGATACCACCTGCACAGCTTCATGAGATGACGGGCTCAGCGAGGAGCTGAAGGAGTGGGGTAGCGGATTCCACATACACGACCTCTTGATGCGGCAGAATCGGCGAGGAGCTGAAAGAGTGGGGTGGCAGATGCCACCTGCGCGACCTCTTGAGGCGGCGGGCTAGGTGAGGAGCCGAAGGAGTGGGGTGGTGGATGCAACCTACCTGACCTCTTGAGGCAATGGAATTGGCGAGGAAATAAAAGAATCGGGTGGATGATACCTCCTGTGTGGCCTCTTCAGGCGGCGGAAGTTGGCGAGGAGCCGATGGAGTGGGGTGGTAGATGCCACCTATGTAGCCTCTTGACGTGGCAGAATCAGCGAGGATCCGAAGAAGTGGGGTAGTGGATGCCACCTGCGCGTCCTCTTAAAGAGGCGGGATCGGCGAGGAGCCGATGAAGTTGGGTGTCGGATTCCACTTGCGTGGC
Source organism: Viscum album (assembly GCA_963277665.1). Lineage (NCBI taxonomy): Eukaryota > Viridiplantae > Streptophyta > Magnoliopsida > Santalales > Viscaceae > Viscum > Viscum album. Next base: position 45,805 of record CAUJRU010001204.1, on the reverse strand, counting down.
CTCTTGAGGCGGCGGAATTAGCGAGGAGCCGAAGAAGTGTGGTGGCAGATTCCACCTACGCAACCTGTTAAGGCGGCAAGCTCGGTGAGAAGATAATGAAGTGGGAAGGAGGATGCAACCTGCGTGTCCTCTTAAGGCGGCAGGGTCGGCAAGGATCCGACGAAGTGGGGTGGCGGTTGCCACCTGTGTGGCCTCTTAAGGCGGTGGGCTCCGCGAGGAGCTGAAGAAGTGGGGTGGCAGATGCCACCTGCGCAGCCTCTTGTGGTAGCAGAATCAGCAAGGAGCCGAAGAAGTGGAGTGGAAGATGCCACCTGTATGGCCTCGTAACGCTGAAGGCTCGCTGAGGAGATGAAGAGGTGGGGTGGCAGATCCCTCCGGCGCAGCCTATTAAGGCGGCGGGATCAGCGAGGAGCCGAAGAAGTGGGATGTTAGATGCCACCAGTGTGGCCACTTAAGGCGGCTGGCTCGGTGAGGAGCCGAAGAAGTGGGGTGGTGGATGCCACCTGTAGGGCCTCTTGAGGCGGCGGGCTCGGCGAGGAGCCAATGGTGTGGGGTGGCGGATGCCACCTGCGCGGCCTCTTCAGACGGTGGGCTCAGCGAGGAGCTGACTAAGTGGGGTGGCGGATGCCACCTGTGTGACCTCTTGAGGCGGAGGGCTCGGCGAGGATCTGATGGGGTGGGGTGGCAGAAGCCACCTACACGGCCTCTTGAGGCAGCGGGCTAGGTAAGGAGCCTAAGAAGTGGGGTGAGGGATGCCACCTTCGTGGCCTTTTCAGGCGGCGGGCTCAGCGAGGAGCCGAAGATGCAGGGTGGGGGATACCACCTGCGTGGCCTCTTAATGCAGAGGGCTCAGCGTGGAGCTGAAGAAGTAGGGTGGAGAAAGCCACCTACATGACCTCTTGAGGCAGCGGGCTCGGAGAGGAGCCGATGGAGTGGTTTGGTGGATTCCACCTATGCGGCCTCTTAAGGCGGCGGGCTCGGTGAGGAGCCGAAGAAGTGGGGTGGTGGATTCCACCATCACAACCTCTTAAGGCGGCCGGCTCAGCGAGGATCCACATAAGTGGGGTGGCGGATGCCACCTACACGGCCTCTTAAGGCGGTAGGCTCGGCGAGGATCCGAAGAAGTGGGGTGGTGGATGCCACCTGCGTGGCCTCTTAAGGTGGAGGGCTCGGTGAGGTGCTGAAGAAGTGGGGTGGGGGATGCCACCTGCACGGCCTCTTAAGGCGGCAAGCTCAGTGAGGAGCCGATGACGTGGGGTGGAAGATGCCACCTGTGCAACCTCTTAAGGTGGAAAGCTCAGTGAGGAGCCAAAGAAGTGGGGTGGTGGATGCCACCTGCACGACCTCTTGATGCGGCGTAATCGGCGAGGAGCCGAAGAAGTGGGGTGGTGGATGCCACCTGAGCGGCATCTTCAGGCGGCGGGCTTGGAAAGGAGCCGAAGAATTGGGGTGGCGGATGCCACCTGCACGGCCTCTTAAGGCAGCAGGCTCGGTGAGGAGCTGAAGAAGTGGGGTGACGGATGCCACATGTGCGACCTCTTGAGGCGGCGGGCTCGGCGAGGAGCCAATGGTGTGGGGAGGCAGATGCCACCTATGCGGCCTCTTAGGGTGGCGGGCTCGATGAGGATGCAAAGAAGTGGGGTGGTGGATGCCACCTGTGTGGACTCTTAAGGCAATGGGCTTGGCGATGAGCCAAAGAAGTGGGGTGGCAGATGCCACCTGCGCTACCTCTTAGGGCGGCGGGCTCGGTGAGGAGTTAAAGACGTGCGGTGGCGGATGCCACCTGCGCGGCCTCTTTTTGCGGTGGGATCGGCAAAGAGATGAAGAAGTTGGGTGGTAGATGCCACATGTGCGGCCTCTTCTGGTGGCGGGATTGGCGAGGAGCCGAAGAAGTGGGGTGGCCGATTCCACCTGCGCGGCCTCTTAAGGCAGCGGGCTCGGCGAGGAGCCGAAGAAGTGGGGTGGCAGATGCCACCAATGCGGCCTCTTATGGCAGCGGGCTCGGTGAGGAGCCGAAGAAGTTGGGTGGAGGATTCCACCTGCACGGCCTCCTGAGGCGGAGGGCTCAGCGAGGATTCAATGGTGTGGGGTGGAGGATTCCACCTGCGCGGCCTCTTGAGGCGGCGGAGTCCGCAAGGAGCCGATGGTGTGGGGTGGCGGATGCCACCTGTACAACCTCTTGAGGTAGTGAAGTCAGTGAGGAGCCGATGGAAAATAGTCTTGAAACACCAGATGTTACTCATCCTCTCATATATAAAGGTGATGGGATTCACATGGGTGATGCCTCAATTTTCCCGACATATTTGGTCTACTCGCTATTGAAGGAGAAGAGATTCACGCCGGGTTAACCATTTCTTTTTCTGATGCTTTCATCGCGGCGTGCGCATCCATCTGTGGAGGACGCGCAACAGTTGTCCTGCATTCCCTCTTTCCAATGGTGGGCGGCATTTTCTCCTTATTCAGGTACGTTTTCTCCTTGATCAAAATGGGATGATGGGATGTCTGTTTATTCTTCTGTGGATTCCTCCTTGTCACTCATCACCTAGTCCAGGTCTCCCTCATAGATTTAATACATAGTTCATGAATCTCGTTCCCGGTGCCATATCATCATGGACATCGGTTAATTACACTACTTCCGTCAAGACATTCCATGGGGTCCTGACATGGTAACAACCTGCGGTCGGAGTAGATGACAACATCAGGCATGTCAGGGAATCTCTAGGTGCGTGGACATGGGGGAACCTATATTCTTCCTCAAAAGAGGGCATCTCAAAGGTGCACAACCCGAGGAATCCCACGTAAAATGTGGGGAATCATATACCATAGCAATGTATCTGAGGTTTTCCTCAAATTCCCTTCTTTAAAATAGGGTATGCAACATGTTTAACATCTTACGAAGACAGTTACACCAAAGGCGTGACATCTGAGGTTTTCCTCAGGTATCTCATGATTATCATGAGGTAGGCCGCGAGTTTAACGTCTTGCAGAGATGAAATAAAAGATATCAGAATGTCCCATAGAGACGGATCAGATTGGTACATCCCTAGGAGGGAACATATGGAAGGTTTACCGAGTGGGTGGATCAGAATGCCTAGTTAGGACAGATACAAGGTGGTGCGCCCCATGGAGGGGAGATGTCACACTGTAATGGCTGATCTAAACACCACTGAGGGCAGATCAGGGAGTGTGCACCCCAGGATGGGGGACACCATGGTTTAACATTGGTTGGGATTGACCCTCTTGGAGGTTTCCTACATACCCTGTGTAGAAAATAGGGATCAAAACCCACGTAGTTTTGATGGTTGATGAATCGATGTGTACATAGAGGACACTGACCTGGAGACATGCAAGGGATTACGTGTGGATAGAGGCCCGGGTACTGCTCAGAGCAGCAAGGAGGTGGATGACATGAACCACTGGGATGTGGTGGCCCGTGTGAGAATCAGGATGGATGATGGATGGATGAATGAAGTGGAGGGGGGATGAAATGGGACCATCTCATGGGTGACAATGAAGTAGGGCTTGATCCTCGAAGATACCTCCTATGTATCCCTGTGGTAGTGAATCAAGGTCCGCGTAGTTTGGGATGGTGTCGGTGAACCGACATGAAGGTGGACCTTGGTCTGATGGGTGTTGGGCTTGAACCTCGTGAGTTTTCCTACGTACCATGCCTTGACATGGATCAAAGTCCTCATAGTTCAGGATGGTGCGCTAGAGGACCGACATGAAGTTGGGCCTTGGTCTGATGGGTGTTGGGCATGAACCTCGGGAAGTTTCTTACGTACCAATCCTTGACATGGATTAATGTCCTCATAGTTTAGGATGGTGTGTCGGAGGACCGACGTGAAGGTGGACCTTGGTCCGAAGGGTGGTGGGGTTGAACCTCGTGAGGTTTCCTACATACGATGCCTTGACAAGGATCAAATTCCTCGTAGTTTAGAAAATGGGGTTGTTGAACTGACACGAAGGGGTGTTGGAACAACTGGATTGCAGGGTTAGAATGGCTTATCAGTGGATTGGGATGTAGTTTAACGTCATGAAGGACGGGGGCTTGTTGGAGAACTGATGTGAATGAGGACCTTGGCCCAGCTGGATGGTGGGATTGAACCTCGTGAGGGCTTCCTATGTACCATGCCTTGACGTGGATCAAATTCCTCATTGTTAAAAGGGGATGTGGGTGTCAGAGCACCGACATGAATAAGGACCTTGGTCTGATGAATGGTAGGCTTAAACTTGAGGGAGGCTTCCTACGTACCATGCCTTGACAAGGATCAAAGTCCATGTAGTTCGGGTAGGGTTTTGTTAGCATACCGATGTGAAGGTGAACCCGAGGGTCCAATGAATGATGGGCATGAACCTCAGGGAGGCTTCTTACGTACCATGCCTTGACATGGATCAATGTCCTCATAGTTCGGGTAGTCAAAATGGCATATCGATGGGCCGGAATGCGGTTTAACATCATACGTGATGAGGGTGTAACCTAACATGAATAAATGACGGGCAGTGGGCTTGAACCTTGGGGAGAATTCCTATGTACCATGCTTTAACATGGATCAAATACCCCGTAGTTCCTATGGATGTATATTTTAATGTCATGTGGGACATCATACAGTTTAACATCATGATGGAAGGGGGTATACAGTTTAACTTCATGCTGGATGGGGGAATTGTCATGGTCAATGATTACTCTAAGCCCACGTGAGTCGTTCTCGATGTGAGAAACAAGAGGCAGTAGAGACCTGACAATCACGTCGTGAATGGTGCATTCGTGAGAAGCGAAGCAGGGCATATGCGTTGTGTGTCCCATGGTGTCAGGACTTACTCTATGATTGAGGCCCAAAGTACGGAAAACCGTAGAGGGAGAGAGATTTGGGACCGAAGAAAAGAGGTGCTTTGTTCCTTATCACGCCCCCCTGGCCCTAGCGGTGAGGAAGTACGGAGGTTCATGGGTGCTACCTTCTGTAAGAGGGGCTAGGGGGCTTACACCAAGGTGGATGCCCTTCCCCGCGGACAAACTTCACTCCCAAAAGGAGGATATCATCCCCTATGGAGACCAGGGGGAATAAAGAATGTCTGAGATGGGGGGACCCTACGTGCGAGGCACGGGGTTGGGTCACATTTTAACGTCATGTGTTGAGGATGAGGTGCTTGGAAGTTTAACATCCTGCAGCTCAGATGAGGAGGGTTTACTTCTCACCCCTAGGGCTTACATGATAGGTACCCTCTGATCTTTGTTGGAGGGAAGGCATCGGCAAGGCCATGTAGAAGGGGGGTCGTAGAGTGAACCATTGTGGGGTCCATGTTAGCATGGCTATGCGAAGAAGCAATATCCGTTAGTATTCCTATGTGAAGAAGCATTGGGTGAAGCAGCTCTATGGGTGGTGTCGTCCAGGGGACTTTGAAATCACACCATGTAAACCTAGAGGGTCATATGGGAATAGGAATTTCGAAGCAGAGGGGTCCGCAGGATGGGGCCCTGCGGATCTCATTTGTTTTGTGCAGTAGAGGCACTTGAGAAGGGGTGTTGTAACACCCCAAGCTTCTACGGTACGCTTCTCTTTGAATAATGCGATAGCGTGTGTTGTACGCAACACCGAGTTCTAACAGCCAATCAAACTAGCCGTTACGAATAGTAATACCTACTTTTTAAAATTATATATATTTTATATTTCAAAATGGACTTCATTTTTGGATTAGGAATATCTAATTTAGACTAAGGTGAAATTTTGGTACTTTTCGGATAACTTTCATATTTTGATGAATAGTGAAAATTACTAAATTTTAATTAAAAACAAATTTTTTAATCAAAATAATTAATAGTGATAAATTATGAATTTTAGTAGTTTTAAATTATATTTAAAATATATTTTTACCATTTAATATAATTTTGGTCATTGGACATAATTTTACAATTAAACCGAACATAAACTAGTGTCAATCTTTTGATAGTTATTATCTCTTAAAAACACGCTTTTTGTTTTGACAGCGGGAATTAATTTTAAATTAATTTCTGCCACTTCTGTGTTTTGAATTTAGAAAAATGGATTCCATATTTGGAATCCGGATGTCCAAATTTTGTAAAGAGGTAACTTTTATTTTTAGACATTTTGAATAATTACTGCGGTAAATATTTTATTTACCATGGTTAAGGGTAAATCCGGTAAATAAGGGTTAAAAATTAATATTATAATAATACTAAATTACCCTAAAACGTGTCTTAACCCTATTTGTTGATACATGGTCGACCATGGGCATCTTTGTGTCGATTTTGGGACCCCATGGATCCACTTGTAAGTGATAATGACACTTTATTTTAATTAAGTTAAAATAAATACAAAAATGACACAAGCGTATATCTTTTAGAAAAACAATTGTTACATAGGGTTATATATGTTGGATTTTAGATTATAAATATTAATTAGAAATATAAAAAGATTTCCTACATAATAATATTTTATTTATAATTTTTAGACATTAAATAATTTATTTTATTTATGAAACAATAATGATGCAGTAATTACTATAATAGTGAAAAATTAAAATAATTGATATTATAAATACCCAAATAAATATAATATGAAACTTTTAATGAATTAAACTAATTTTCTAGGATAATATGATATATTAAGATTGATTTAATTGACTTTTTTCGAAGTAAACAATCTGTTATGAGTTTCACAAAAATCAACTATTGAATAGTGTCAAAATTGACATTAAAGAGTTCTTAAAACAAATATTATATTATTAATTGATATTAAATTCCTAAAAATCTATGGTTCGGCCAAGAGACTTATATAATGATAGGTTAATCATTAAGGGACCACTTGGGGGTCTCTTGGATGTATATAGTATGTTTAGTAACCATATTATATAAAAATACAAAGAGACATTGTAAAAGTGAAACTAATTAACTTAGAGTTAATACTTAAAGATAAGGTTAATATAAGTACCCAAACCTGTCTAAATTCTATTGGTTGAGTTGTTTTAGACCCATCCCCACCTTAACCTTTGAATAGCCAACTTTGGAGCCATTGTAAACCGAATATGAATTTATTATAAACTAATATCTCTAGCTTTTCCAAAGGTGCCCCTCACCCCTCTTATAAAAGGGCACTCCTCCTTCCCATTTCTTCACACCTTCAAAGACTTTTTGTTCGGCCAAACTCTGACCCAATACTCTCCCAACATCCCTCAATACAACCTAGAGGCCTTAGTTTGATCCGAAAGCCAACCTATGGAGCCCTTTTGATCAAATCAAAAGGAAGAACCCGAAGAAGAGGTAATGTTTTCACCACCCCTTTTTAAGTTCCTTTCTTCTTCCACTTCTTCTTCCTTTGTTCTTACCATTCTAAAATAATAACTCCAGTATCTCACATATACTGTGATGTTATTATAAATATGGTACAAACATATTCAGTATTCTATCCACCCTTTGAATAACATGTCACCATACGTGCGTACGTACGGATTACCGTCTCCACGTCGTGGTTTAATTGTTATTCAATATATTATTATTTGGATGGGTATAATAATGATGTGTAACTCATGTAAATAATAAATATAACATGTTAATGATTCTGTATATATGATAGACCATCCATTTATATATTATTTTAATATCAAAAGAATGATATTGTCACCCGTCCGTACGTACGGACTACCGTCTCCACGAACGCGATGAGATTCATTCTCCATCGTATCCATTCAAGTATAATTATCATTTGATGATTTAAAAATGATGTTTAAGGACTTGATATAATTCTGGATATGAATAATATACAACCTATCCTTTACAAACATGTCTTACATAACAAAACATATAAAAGAAAACAAGTATGTTAACACCCGAAACAATGATAATACTAAGATATTATTATCAAATCAATATTAAAAGATCATATATGATATCATATTAATGTATATGATTCTTGTATAATTTAATAACAATTATTACACCATTATATAGGAGGTTAACCTACCCCAACCAAGGAAAAGTACAAGGTAAGGGTTATTTCACAATCTCTTCATTATCCGGGGTTGTTTATACGTAATAATCTACTGGGATTTCTTTATCATCCACATCCATGTTTCTTCGAAATGTATTTCAAAACATATTTATTATTTACAAGAATATGGGTTAAATTCATTTATTCCCTTTTTTGACTTTTTATAAGTGGTTTATAAAGGAATCTTTCCGTCGTTTTCAAAACAAGGTCCTTTTTAACCTTTTCGACAGAATTAAGGTAAGAATGTTTTTTTAACTTATACGGCGGGTGCGGCTATTTTCCGCTGTTATAAAATCTTCAAAGCATCCCTTACAAGCTTATAAGAATATTTCCAAAGAAAATGTTTTATTTTATATGGATCTTAAATGATTTCAAAATAAAAGGAGATATTTCTTTAAAAAGAATTTTTATTTCATCTATGTCAACATCCTTTGATGGATTTTAAGATTATTTGAAGTTGATTTATTATGATACAAAACTTCTATATTGTATTGAAGGTTTTGTGATATGTTTGACTGTGGATGTACTATTTTTATACCATTCATAGTTTATGGTGAAATTATTGACATTTCGTATGCTAGTTTTAATACGAATGTTTATGTTATGTTTAAACCTTTTCATATGGGAATGCATTGGACTTAGTAAGTGACGGGTGGAGCCCGCTATAGCTCCTCGATGCATCGGTAGGTCTCATGAGACAAACTAGTGTCTTGGCACAAGGCCTTGACAAAATCTTATTTGTAGTATTGGCACGAGGCCTTGGCTATGTGGTTATGATAGTCTGGCATTATGCATTCCATCATTATGAAAGTGGTTATTGATTTTGCATGTGATTATTCGATTAGTAGAATAATCATGTGAGTAAGTAAATGGCATTATTTCATTTTATTTATGCCATACTATGTTCAATGTTCAGGTTTAAAAGGCTTTTGTTTTAGTTATACATTGCCTTAAATGTTTATTCTTATTTATGAAAGTTTCCGCTATATTGTTATCCTTACTGGGCATTTGAGCTCACCCCTTTTCTATGTTTTATTTTTTCCAGGAAGTGAATAAGTAAATTATGAATGACCTGCAGGGATATTACGTGGGGATATGAGTGTGGATTATGGAGACATTATGTTGTTGTATTAGTTTTTCATTTTATGATGTAATGTAAAACATATGAATATATCTAGTGTTTCCAAGGCTACTAAACCAATCGGTCTTTCAAGATTTGATCTTTCTTGTGATCATGCCAATGTTATGTAATAATGCACCGACTCTGGGTAACTGGGTTCAGGGAATTACAGTTGGTATCAGAGGAAGTTTAGTACAAACCTTGGAAGCTAGATTTAGATAAACTCTGATTAGAGCACGTAGACCTAAGATGAACTTTGAGGATTAGTATAGAAGAACTTCCTAGAATTTTGGTATTGTAGAGATTTTGTGAGTTTTCCGAGCAATACATCCCTGTCTGGATACGATCAGGTAGAGGCGGCTCTGGCACAGATGTACCTAGGGGTAAAACCCGAAAACACCGCTTTGAGCTAGACTCTAACGGGAACTGGTGCACGACAACGGGCCTTGCTGCACTCTTGGTTACGACACTCCCGGGGGATATGCTTAGGATAACTCTCATTTTATTTACAAATAATTATGAAGGGTTTATGAGTATATAATTCCTCAAAGAAAACAATTTTATGATTATGGATTATATCCATAAATATTTCAATTTATGTTAAGTGTTTTATAAGTATGAGATTATGTATTTTGATTCATAAACTGATCTAGTTTATGCCATTGTTTAGAAATGGCGCCTAGTAGAAGAAATGGAAACCGTATCAATGCACGCACTCCATGTAGGGATTTCCCTCCTGCTCAAGATAATTATAGTGGGTCTGGTAATGCAACTGGTGCCGATCAGCTAATCACCATACTGGGACAACTTACTCAGGTTATGAATAATAACCTTACCCGTATGGAGCACCCTGATCCGCAGCGTGGAGGATCAATGTTAGATCGATTCATGAGGCAAAGACCACCAACGTTCAATGGGAATAAAAATCTCTTAGTAGCCGATCAGTGGATAAATTCCCTAGAGAAAATATTTCATATTTTGGGGAGCAGTGAAAGGGAAAAAGTTATCATGGCAGTTTACCGCCTCAATGGAGATGCTGATCAATGGTGGTCATTGATTCAAAACATGAAGGAAGATGATGAAGTATCAAATATGGAATGGAGGGAGTTCAAAGATCTGTTTTTAGAAAAATACTTTCCTCGCGACCATCGAGCAGATATGGAAAGGCAATTTCTAAGTCTGAGACAGAAGGGGGATGAGAATGTCACAAAGTATAAGGCTAACTTTACAAGGTTAGCAAGGTATGCTGGTGATTATATACGTAACCCAAGAAGTAAGATTGATCGTTTATTTGATGGGTTAAAACCATTTCTTTGTCGAGCATTAGTCTCACAATCCTTTTCATCGTACAAAGACATTGTCTCATGTGCTATCAAGATCGAAAAGGAATTCTCTAAGTCTTATGACTTTAAAGCAAAGAAAGAGAAGAAGAGACCTGTTGATCAATCTGGGAATGGAAATAAGGGGAAGAATAGAAAGGTTGAATATCCATCTTATGGTAAATGCGGGAAGAAACATCCTGGTACTTGCTTGAAGGGAATGGGAGTCTGTTACATGTGTGGTGAAAAAGGCCACCAAGCTCGTGATTGCAAGGAGAAGAAGGAAGCTACCAACGTTCAGTGCTACAATTGCAGGGAGATGGGGCATTATGCAAATGCATGTCCTAAGCGTCAGGAGAACATACCTCAGAAAAGGCCATGGGATCAAGGCCAGACTTATGCTATCACTACTGCAGAGGTAGAAGCTCCAAAAGACGTGGTGGCAGGTAATTTAATGGTTTCCTCAAGTTTAGCAAATGCATTATTTGACTCTGGATCGTCGCATTGTTCCATATCTTCCCAGTTTCCTAAGAAAATTAGATATTTCCAATTTGATTTAATAAGGGAGTTGTCAGTTAAAACTCCTAAGGGAAGTATCATTGCAACAAAGTTTTGTGAATCAGTCCCCATTAGAGCACATAAATTTTCTTTATCTGCTGATCTCATCGTCATACCTATGATTGAGTTTGATATAATCCTCGGTATGGACTGGCTTTCGGACTATGATGCGAAGATTTATTGTAAGAAGAAAGAGGTTACGATTCTTGATGATAATGATAAGGAACACCTTATCTTTAGAGCAGAATCGTCACCACCTAATTATTATTTAGATCCACCCCCAGTAGCTCAACTTAATTCAATTATTGGGGAGGAAGAGAATGAAATAACTGTCGGTGAGGAAAGGAATGTTCAAATAGAGGATGTACCTGTTGTGAAAGAATTTGTAGATGTATTTCTGGAAGATTTACCTGGACATCCTCCAGAACGAGAAGTTGAGTTTTCCATTGATTTGATTCCTGGATCAAGGCCTATATCGAAGACCCGTTACAGAATGACTACTGTAGAGTTAGTCGAACTAAAGAAACAACTAGAGGAATTGAGTAATAAAGGATTTATTCGCCCTAGTGTTTCTCCATGGGGAGCCCCTGTTCTTTTTGTTAAAAAGAAAGATGGATCTATGAGGTTATGTATCGACTACAGGGAGATCAATGCTATAACGATAAAGAACAAGTATCCCCTACCTCGCATTGATGATTTATTTGACCAACTGCATGGAGCTCAATAATTTTCAAAGATTGACCTTCGATCTGGATACCATCAGTTGTGTGTGAAGAAGGAAGACATTCTGAAGATAGCATTTTGAACCAGGTACGGGCATTACGAGTTTACCGTAATGCTGTTTGGATTGACTAATGCACCCTCTGTATTCATGGATCTGATGAGTAGAGTTTTCAAGGAGTATCTCGATGAATTTGTGGTGGTATTTATTGACGATATCTTGGTATAATCCAAAACCTACGAAGATCATGAAAATCACTTGCGCATTATCTTGAAGACTCTGAGGAGGCATGAATTATATGGGAAGTTTAGCAAGTGTGAATTCTGGCTTCAGGAGATTTCGTTTCTTGGCCATATTGTCTCTAAAGATGGAATCTCTGTTGATCCTTCTAAGACCAAGGAAATCCAAGAATGGCCAACACCTACGAGTATAACTGAGGTACGTAGTTTTATTGGTTTGGCAGGTTATTATCGACGTTTCGTCCAGAATTTTGCCCGATTGGATAACCCATTAACGAAGCTCACACGTAAAGGGGTTAAATTTGTTTGTACAAAAGAGTGTGAAGAATGTTTCGAAGAACTGAAGAGAAGATTAGTCAATGCTCCTATATTGACTCTACCATCGGGGAATGATGGGTTCGTTATTTATAGTGATGCATCGAAGAAAGGACTTGGTTGTGTCCTTATGCAGAATGATAGAGTTATTGCCTATGCATCACGACAATTGAAAATTCATGAACAAAACTATCCTACTCATGATCTCAAGTTAGCAGCTGTGATCTTTGCTTTGAAGATATGGAGGCACTACCTCTATGGTGAAAAATGTGAGATTTATACTGATCACAAGTGTTTGAAGTATATTTTCTCACAAAAAGAACTCAACATGAGGAAAAGGAGATGGCTTGAATTACTCAAGGATTATGATTGCACGATACACTACCACCCGGGGAAAGAAAACAAGGTGTCAGATGCTTTGAGTAGAAAAGACCATGGAGTTTTGAACAATATGAGAATTGAAAGGGATCCAATTTTTATGGATCTAGTGAAGATGGACATGGGAATAACCAGGGAAGGAGAAACATAATTTCTTTTTCAAATGGTTGCCAAACCATCTTTAATAGAAAGGATTAAGAGTTCTCAGACTGATGATGAAGAATTCCAAAAGAAGATTAAAGCTGTGAATGATGGGAGATTGAGAGACTTTGTGTATGAAGATGGAATTTTGAAATTCGGGAAGAGACTTTGTGTTCCCGATATACCTGATCTAAAAAGGGAATTGCTGGATGATGCTCAAAGTTCCAATTTCTCTATACACCCTGGGAGCACCAAAATGTATATATATTTGAAGGAACATTTTTGGTGGGACAACATGAAGAGGGAGATTTCTGATTTTGTGTCAAGATTTTGTCAACAAGTGAAAGCTGGAAGGCAACAGCCTGGAGGAGTCATGCAACCTCTTCCCATACCGGAGTGGAAATGGGACAATATTACGATGGACTTTGTCATGGGGCTACCAAAGACTCCTAGAAGGAACGATGCAATATGGGTTATTGTTGATCGTCTTACCAAGTCAGCACATTTTCTTGCTATAAGAGAAGATCTATCCCTGGAACGTCTAGCAAGACTATATATTAATGAAGTTGTGAGACTTCATGGAGTACCCCTATCGGTTGTTTCTGATCGTGATCCCCGTTTTACTTCAAGATTTTGGAAAAGTCTTCAGAAATCCCTGGATACTGAACTTAATTTGAGCACTGCTTACCACCCTCAGACAGATGGACAATCAGAACGGACTATTCAGACCTTAGAAGACATGTTGAGATCTTTCTCACATGACTTTCAGGGTATGTGGGATCAATATTTACCACTGGTAGAATTTTCCTATAACAATAGCTTCCATTCGAGTATTCAGATGGCACCATATGAAGCGTTATATGGAAAGAGATGTCGTACACCAACTTTTTGGGATGACGTCGGTGAAAGAAAACTTGTAGGCCCAGAACTGGTGGAGGAAACGGTGGAAAATGTGAAAGTAATCCAAAATCACATCAAAGCAGCTCAAAGTAGGCAGAAGAGCTATGCCGATAATCGAAGGACGGATTTGAAATTTCAAGTCGGTGATCATGTTTTCCTGAAGGTATCTCCGTGGAAGGGAGTCATACGTTTTGGTAAGAAAGGTAAATTGAGTCCCAGGTACATCGGACCTTTTGAAATTCTAGAACGAATTGGGGTTGTAGCTTACCGATTGGCAATGCCGCCAAGTCTCTCCAAAGTTCACGATGTGTTCCACGTATCTCTGTTGAGGAAATACATGCCTGATCCAACGCATGTACTCACCTATGAGGAATTAGAACTGGAACCCGATCTTTCCTATTGTGAAGAGCCTGTCAGGATTCTTGATACGAGAGAACAAGTACTGAGAAACCGGATGACGCGTCTGGTAAAAGTTTTGTGGAGAAACCATAAGATGGAAGAGGCAACGTGGGAACCCGAGGAACTTATGATGAAGAACCACCCGAGTCTTTTCATGCGATAGTATTCTAGAAATTTCGAGGACGAAATTATTTGAAGGAGGGGAGAATGTAACACCCCAAGCTTCTACGGTATGCTTCTCTTTGAATAATGCGATAGCGTGTGTTGTACGCAACACCGAGTTCTAACAACCAATCAAACTAGCCGTTACGAATAGTAATACCTACTTTTTAAAATTATATATATTTTATATTTCAAAATGGACTTCATTTTTGGATTCGGAATATCTAATTTAGACTAAGGTGAAATTTTGGTACTTTTCGGATAACTTTCATATTTTGATGAATAGTGAAAATTACTAAATTTTAATTAAAAACAACTTTTTTAATCAAAATAATTAATAGTGATAAATTATGAATTTTAGTGGTTTTAAAGTATATTTAGAATATATTTTTACCATTTAATATAATGTTGGTCATTGGACATAATTTTACAATTAAACCGACATAAACAAGTGTCAATCTTTTGATAGTTATTATCTCTTAAAAACACGCTTTTTGTTTTGACAGCGGGAATTAATTTTAAATTAATTTCTGCCACTTCTCTGTTTTGAATTTTGAAAAATGGATTCCATATTTGGAATCAGGATGTCCAAATTGTGTAAACAGGTAACTTTTATTTTTAGACATTTTGAATAATTACTGCGGTAAATATTTTATTTACCATGGTTAAGGGTAAATCCGGTAAATAAGGGTTAAAAATTAATATTATAATAATACTAAATTACCCTAAAACGTGTCTTAACCCTATTGGTTGATACATGGTCGACCATGGGCATCTTGGGGTCTATTTTGGGACCCCATGGATCCACTTGTAAGTGATAATGACACTTAATTTTAATTAAGTTAAAATGAATACAAAAATGACACAAACATATATATTTTAGAAAAACAATTGTTACATAGGGTTATATATGTTGGATTTTAGATTATAAATATTCATTAGAAACATAAAAATATTTCCTACATAATGATATTTTATTTATAATTTTTATACATTAAATAATATATTTTATTTATGACACAATTATGATGCAGTAATTACTATAATAGTGAAAAATTAAAATAGTTGATATTATAAATACCCAAATAAATATAATATGAAACTTTTAATGAATTAAACTAATTTTATAGGATAATATGATATATTAGGATTGATTTAATTGACTTTTTTTGAAGTAATCAATCTGTTATGAGTTTCACAAAAATCAACTATTGAATAGTGTCAAAATTGACATAAAAGAGTTCTTAAAACAAATATTATATTATTAATTGATATTAAATTCCTAAAAATCTAAGGTTCGGCCAAGAGACTTATATCATGATAGGTTCATTATTAAGGGACCACTTGGGGGTCTCTTGGATGTATATAGTAAGTTTACTAACCATATTATATAAAAATACAAAGAGCCATTGTAAAAGTGAAACTAATTAACTTAGAGTTAATACTTAAAGATAAGGTTAATATATGTACCCAAACCTGTATAAATTCTATTGGTTGAGTTGTTTTCGACCCATAACCACCTTAACCTTTGAATAGCCAACTTTGGTGCCATTGTAAACCGAATATGAATTTATTATAAACTAATATCTCTAGCTTTTCCAAAGGTGCCCATCACCCCTCTTATAAAAGGGCACTCCTCCTTCCCATTTCTTCACACCTTCAAAGACTTTTGGTTTGGCAAAACTCTTCCCAAATACTCTCCCAACATCCCTCACTACAACCTAGAGGCCTTAGTTTGATCAGAAAGCCAACCTAAGGAGCCCTTTTGATCAAATCAAAAGGAAGAACCCGAAGAAGAGGTAATGTTTTCACCACCCCTTTTTATGTTCCTTTCTTCTTCCACTTCTTCTTCCTTTGTTCTTACCATTCTAAAATAATAACTCCAGTATCTCACATATACTGTGATTTTATTATTAATATGGTACAACCATATTCAGTATTCTATCCACCCTTTGAATAACATGTCACCATACGTGCGTACGTACGGCTTACCGTCTCCACGTCGTGGTGTAATTGTTATTCAATATATTATTATTTGGATGGGTATAATAATGATGTGTAACTCATGTAAATAATAAATATAACATGTTAATTATTCTGTATATATGATAGACCATCCATTTATATATTATTTTAATATCAAAAGAATGATATTGTCGCTCGTGCGTACGTACGGACTACCGTCTCCACGAACGCGATGAGATTCATTCTCCATCGTATCCATTCAAGTATAATTATCATTTGATGTTTTAAAAATGATGTTTAAGGACTTGATATCATTCTGGATATGAATAATATACAACCTATCCTTTACAAACATGTCTTACGTAACAAAACATATAAAAGAAAACAAGTAAGTTAACACCCGAAACAATGATAATACTAAGATATTATTATCAAATCAATATTAAAAGATCATATATGATATCATATTAATGTATATGATTATTTTATAATTTAATAACAATTATTTCACCATTATAAAAGAGGTTAACCTACCCCAACCAAGGAAAAGTACAAGGTAAGGGTTATTTCACAATCTCTCCATTATCCGAGGTTGTTTATACGTAATAATCTACTGGGATTTCTTTATCATCGACATCCATGTTTCTTCGAAATGTATTTCAAAAAATATTTATTATTTACAAGAATATGGGTTAAAGTCATATATACCCTTGTTTGACTTTTTATAAGTGGTTTATAAAGGAATCTTTCCGTCGTTTTCAAAACAAGGTCCTTTTTAACCTTTTCGACAGAATTAAGGTAAGAATGTTTTTTTTAACTTATACGGCGGGTGCGGCTATTTTCTGCTGTTATAAAATCTTCAAAGCTTCCCTTACAAGCTTATAAGAATATTTCCAAAGAAAATGTTTTATTTTATATGGATCTTAAATGATCTCAAAATAAAAGGAGATATTTCTTTAAAAAGAATTTTGATTTCATCTATGTCAACATCCTTCGATGGATTTTAAGATTATTTGAAGTTGATTTATTATGATACAAAACTTCTATATTGTATTGAAGGTTTTGTGATATGTTTGACTGTGGATGTACTATTTTTATACCATTCATAGTTTATGGTGAAATTATTGACATTTCGTATGCTAGTTTTAATACGAATGTTTATGTTATGTTTAAACCTTTTCATATGGGAATGCATTGGACTTAGTAAGTGACGGGTGGAGCCTGCTATAGCTCCTCGATGAATCGGTAGGTCTCATGAGACAAACTAGTGTCTTGGCACAAGGCCTTGACAAAATCTTATTTGTAGTCTTGGCACGAGGTCTTGGCTATGTGGTTATGATAGTCTGGCATTATGCATTCCATCATTATGAAAGTGGTTATTGATTTTGCATGTGATTATTCGATTAGTAGAATAATCATGTGAGTAAGTAAATGACATTATTTCATTTTATTTATTACATACTATGTTAAATGTTCAAGTTTAAAAGCCTTTTTTTTAGTTATACATTGCCTTAAATGTTTATTCTTATTTATGAAAGTTTCCGCTATATTGTTATCGTTACTGGGCATTTGAGCTCACCCCTTTTCTATGTTTTATTTTTCCCAGGAAGTGAAGAAGTAAATTATGAATGACCTGCAGGGATATTATATGGGGATATGAGTGTGGATTATTGAGACATTATGTTGTTGTAGTAGTTTTTCATTTTATGATGTAATGTAAAACTTATGAATATATCTAGTGTTTCCAAGGATACTAAACCAATCGGTCTTTCGAGATTTGATCTTTCTTGTGATCATGCCAATGTTATGTAATAATGCACCGACTCTGGGTAACTGGGGTCGGGGAGTTACAGGTGTGCTTCGCGAAGTGGAGTGCTTTGGCCTTAGAATGGGGCATAGGTGTGAGTGGGAGGTGCTTCGCAAAGTGGAAGGGTGTTCGCAGAGCACTGCCTCAGGAAGAATAGGTGCCTCGCGGAGCAAGGTTCCTTGAGGTAGTGTGCTTCGCGAAGTACATTGACCCTGCCTTGGCATGTGGATCATGTGTACATGGAGGATGTTTCGCGAAGCATAAACACTCCATGAATGCCCGGGTCCCCTTGGGGATCCCCTTCCTTCGCGAATGCCCTTAGGCTTCGTGAAGGGAATCCCTCTCGGAAGAGGGGCTCAAAACGAGACATGACAGTGGCCTCTCGCGAAGCAAAAATACCTCACGGGGCTCATGATTCCCAGAGAAAATAGTGCTTTGCGATTTGGGAGTTGATAAGAAGAAAGGTCGGATTGTATGTCTAGAGAGCATAGGGGGATCATGGTATTTATAGGCAAGGGGCACCACAAAGCAGAGCTCACGCATCACGATGGGGGCATCGGTTGCTTCGCGGTGAGTCGCAAACATCAACGGGATTCGTAGAGGGGTACAGCCTCCTCTACTTCACGGCGGGCTCGCGAACGTCAGGGCGTTCATGGAGCGTTACTGCCTCTGGTGCTTCACAGCGGCCACGTTGCTCGGGGGGCTTCACATCGGGGCTTCACGAGGTAGGTCGTGATGCCTCTTTTTCTTCTCTCCTTTCTTCAAATATTTTTGGCGCCAAAAAGATAAAATTAGAAACTCTGGGCCATGAAACTATGGAGTCATGATCTCCATGATACGAAAGCCACACATTAATTTATTTCATTTCTCTACATGAAAATGTTGTGTTTTTTTATTTTTATTTTTTTTAATTCTCATATAAAGACGAAAATGATCACTAAACCTTTGCTATTTATTTGGGGGACCCCATGAACTCAAACTATTACCTTACTATCCAAAGTACATGCATTGTGATTTTTTTATTTGGATGAGAATATGAATGATGAAGTATCACATTAGAAAGACACACTTTCCAAAATCTATGAACATGAACATTAAATTGCATTAAAATCATAATCAAGTTATGAAAAAATATTCTGATATGCAATTTCAATGTTTTCAATGTGTATTATCATGTTCATGGTTAAAGGAATATTTCCTTCCCTTCATTTTTTATATTTTAAAAGATTTATTAAATTTAATTTTTTTTTCTTTGAAAAGAATTATTTTATTTTATATCCCCCAACATAAAATTACTTTGTCCCTAGTGTTTAAATAAAAGAAAATTCAGAAGGGGCTAAAGGTAGAGAAGTGATGTTAAAAAATGCAATTGAAAATAAGGATCAGGGAATGAGTACATCTAGTGGTTGAAGTTGAAGTTTGTGTTGCACCCATTTAATCCCTTTAAATCCATGAAACTCACTGTTTTTGTCAGTGGAAAAGGGAAGAGAATAAAAACAAGCAATATATATATATATAATAAAAAAATTAATATATAAGTATATATACAAAAATTACAGAATAAGGACACACTATAAGTTATATGTCAGTGGTAAGTGTGTGCCTCTGTCTCTCTTAGGTCCTGAGTTCGAGTACTCGTGACTTTGTCGGTTGTGACGAAGTTTGACCCATGACCTACAATGGGTCCTTTTATATTTTTTAATTATTTTTATATTTTTTTGTATTTTTATTTTAACCTATAAACACATAAAAATAAAATAAAATAAATTGATGACACATTTTTTTCTTTTTAAATTTATAGGTAAGGTATTACTCAAGGATCACACCACGTCACACGGATGAATAGGGAGTTCCCCTTTCATACCCATCTATACTCAAAATAGAAGAACATGTCAACAATATATTTTTAAAATATAAAAATGATTCATTAATCCTATTTTTTAAAAAATTAATCAAAACGATTGGAAACATTAACACCACAGGTTGCATCCCAGGAATCACTTTTGTTTAACATCGTTAGCCCGACATGGATCCTAAATCTAATTTTTTTTCCCGGTTCATATATTGGCTCAGTTAGCTCAACCTATTTTTCCTGTTTATTAAATTATTCAATGAATGGTTTTAACCTATGACCATTGAACTTAAAAATGTGACC
Organism: Viscum album; assembly: GCA_963277665.1. Classification (NCBI taxonomy): domain Eukaryota; kingdom Viridiplantae; phylum Streptophyta; class Magnoliopsida; order Santalales; family Viscaceae; genus Viscum; species Viscum album. Next base: position 25,620 of record CAUJRU010001204.1, on the reverse strand, counting down.
ACTTGTGAGATATTGAATCTCTACTCCCCCATTTGGGTACACATGATGCACTATGAACTGACCTGACCATCTTGACCAGAACATTACTTGGTGTAAATGATGTTTCGAACTATAAAAGAGCACATATTTTCTCAGTTCAATGTGTTTAACTTTAATATTCAAAGATTTGTAGGCTTGAAATCTTGATTTTTTTTATCCGTGAATTTTTATAATCATCCATACTGAGTTCCTCATGTTCATTAAGATCTAATTTTCTCTTTTTTTGGGACAAAGAAATGTCAAAATTCATTTTTTTTATTTCCCAAAACACCTTATTCTACATTTCAACATGTAAATGGAATTCTTTTCCATAAACCAACCTATATTGTGAGATTCCTAGGATAGTTTTGAATGTTGTATGATATGCCCAAAGATCATCCAAGAGTTTCTTCGACCAATCTTTCCTTGAGGGATTCGGAGTTTTCTCAAGAATTTGCTTAATCTACCTATTCACTAACTCTGTTTGACCATTGGTTTGAGGATCGTATGTGGTGGAAAATTTATGAGAAGTCCCATAATTAGACATGAGTGAATATAATGGATGGTTGTTGAAATGGGTTCCTCGATCACTGATTATAGCCCCATGAATTCCAAATCGATAAAATATGTGCTCTTTTAGGAATCAGATCACAACATGATGGTCATTTGACTTTGGGTGAATGGGTTCAACCTAGTTTAAGACATAATCAATGGATATGAGGATGAGAGGTATCTCTTAGAATTATGGAATGGTCCCATGAAATTAATTCCCCAACAATCCAAGATTTCAATGACCAGAATGGGAGTGAGGGGAATTTGATTCCATTTGTTAATGGATCTTAATTTTTGACACTGAAGGATACTTTTTCATAATTGGAAGAATTCCTTAGTGAGGTTAGGCCAGTAGAGACAACATTGAAGGACCTTTGTAGGGGTTTTCATGGAAGAAAAGTGTCCTCCACATGCCACTCCACGGAAAAAGTTTATAATGGAATCTTGCTTATCCATAAAGACACTTATCCTAATGATTTGATCAGGGTAGAACATGAAGAGGTAAGGATCCTAAACATGTTTAGTATTGGCCACTTGGCCCTTAACTATTCGGATCACTACCCAATTCTCATCGACTGTTTGCAAGGTGAACGAAATCGACAACTTAGAAGACCCTTCTGGTTTACGTGCTTCTGGAAAAAAGACCAGGAATGCGAAGAGGTGGTCCGATAAAGTTGGAATAGATCCCAGGAAGATGATGGCCTCATTCTCCAACAGGTTTCTTCCAGTTTGAGATATTGAAGCAACAAGACATTCCACCAACCGGATAGGTATTGTGATACCCTTGAAAAGATGTTTCACAACATTCTTGGGAAACCCCCATCCAATGGAAACATCTCCAAGATTGGTGCCACTCAAAGAGAGATGGATGGGGCCCTTCATGTTAAGGAAAGATTTTGGGCTATGTGAGCGCGTGACATCCATATTAAAGAGTGCAATGATAATAAAAGATATTTCCACCTGAAAGCATCAGCTAGGTGCTGGAAAAACTCTATCAAGTGCCTTCAACAACCTAATGGAAGAAAAGTTTCTAACACTTGCGGCATTCACGAAGCATTGGTAGGATATTTCAAGAACCTGTTCTCCACAAGGACTCCTTTCATGTCTGCTGAAGTGGAAGAATGCATCAGACCCATGATTAATGAGGAGATCAACTGACAGCACACAAAAGATGTGACGAATGATGAGATACACCAGGTTTTGAAGCATATCCACCCCACTAAGGCCCCAGGACTGGACGGTTTTCATGCCCTATTTTTTAAACAATATTTGCACATTATCGGTCCCGATATCTGCAAAATGATAAAAAAAATATCTGGGCAGGGAATACAAGCATTTCTTCCATCAACGAAACGGTCTTCATCCTCATTCTCAAAATCAAAAAACACCAGGCGGTCCTTGATTTCAAACCGATTAGTCTCTGCAATGTCTCGTATGGGATACATTCAAAAATCCTTATAAACCGGCTACATCCTTGGCTTCCTGATATTATAGCTGAAAACTTGACCACCTTCGTGGACAAGAGGCTGATTAATGATAATGAAATTGTTTCCCATTTAGTGTTCCACTCTATGAACACACGATCCATGGAGAAAAGAGGAACCATGGAATGGAAACTGGATATGACCAAAACCTACGATAAAGTTGAATGGCAGTTCCTTAGAGTTGTGATGATGAGAATGGGCTTCTGCACTAAATGGACAGAAATTGTCATGCACTGCATCTTGACCATCTCCTTCAGAATCAAGGTCAATGGGGAGCTTACCAAAAGATCCACCCAAACTTGTGGCCTGTGCCAGGGAGATCCTATCCCCCCTTTCCTCTTCATTTTGGTGGCTGATGTTTTCTATGACCTTATTTCTAGGGCTGCATCCTCTAATTCTATTCATGGTGAAAAGGTCTGCCATGAGAGCCCACAAGCGTCACATCTCTTCTTCATGGACGACTGCCTCCTTTTCCCCAGAGGCACTGTTAATGAATTCCAGGTGATCAACCAAGCAATCCAACAATATGAGCTGGATTATGGATTGTCTGTTAATAATGACAAATCAGAAATCTCCTTCAGTTCAGGGGTGCCTCTTGGAAATAGAGATGATATTTGTGCATCTATAGGCATATATTTGGTCGATAAACACCAGAAGTATCTCGGACTCCCTACAATGATTTTCCGGTCCAAAAAATAAATCTTTGCAGCTCTTGTGGACATGATTGAGAAAAAAAATTCAAGGCTGGACCCCAAAAAGAATCTCCAAAGATGGAAAGAGAACCCTCATTAAATCTGTCATTCAGTCCATCCCCAGAAACTTTATATCAATTTTTAAGGTCCAGGCGTCCATCATTAACCTGATCTATTCACATACTGCCAACTTCTGGTGGGGGAAAAATGATGGAAGAAATCGACCCCATGGATTGGCCTGGGAGAAGCTCTGCAAACCCAAGGTGGAGGGAGGGATTGGATTCCGGAATCTTTTTCTATTCAATGAAGCTCTGTTGGCCAAGTAAGGATTGCTCCTCCATAACCATCCATCATCTTTATGTGCATGAATTATCTGGGCCAAGTCCTTTCCTCACACGGACTTTCGCGGTTCCTCTCTTGGCCCCCGCCCTAGCTTCCTCTGGAGAAGTGTTTGGGGGGAATGAACTCTCCTAGAAAAAGGAATGGGCTGGAGGATTGGAAATGGATCTTCTGTCCACATCTGGACCAATCCCTGGCTTTTCGATAAGGATGGTATGCGGGTGATCGTACCACGATTCACTGTTTCATTTTCACCCTTACACTACTGTGCTAAACATATTTTATATTACAAATTATAAAAATATTATCAAATTGTGATTCATGTTTGATTCAATAATTTTGTGTTTATCACTGTTAAATAGGTCAATGATACTTGTTTTGAAAATTACAATGTAGTTGGAGGTGATTTGGAGGGCCCTTGATGAAGTGAAAGAAAAATGGGCCAAAATTGCATGGATCTATGGACATCATTCCACTATTTTGAATATTACACGAAATACGTGCATCTAAATAGGATGAAATTTTGTGGTCCTGTCCAAAATGCGATATTCTACATTTAATATTGAGGAACCCAATCCTGATTCGCCTTTTATGAGGCACATCCAAACTGATCTGTCCAAGCCACAGAATTTGGACTAAGTCAAATGCGGTGTTCTGTATTTTATCAATATCTTGAGCTGTAGTTGTCCAAATGGTGCGAATATTTCTTTGGAGACTTTCAAGAGGTAGGGATACAACTTTTCAATTTTTTTCAAAGTGATATAAGACTTCATGAAGGCCGAAAAACGTCATGTAAGTGGATTGATGAAATCTGTGCGCCCAAAACCACCGCCCACATTTCCTATAAAAGGGCACCTTGGGCTCCTCATTTGTAAGTTCGGCCAAGGAGTGAAGTGCTTTCATTTTGGAGTCCTAGAGGAGTCTACTAATCACCGTTGAGGTTCTGGAGGCCCCTATACTCTTAGGGTAATCAAGGATGAAGAAGGAGTTCCACCCGAGCTTCCTCCTCCTCCCGATGTCGAGCTAAAAGTTGGGTGTTCGTTGTGAGGGAGCTACATGCATGTCAAGGGAGTTCCGATGCATACATTAGCTACTGGTTTGGAGTAATTTGGGTGTTTAGACATTTCATTCCATGTATCTTATTTTATTTCAGATTTGAATGCTTGATTTGATGCATGTGAGTGTTGTGCTCTTAATTTCTAGCCGATCGGTGTGAGGTTTTGTGTGCATGACTTGTGTTGTTCCGATTGGACATCACAAGAAGCCTTTTCATACCCACCTTATGGAGATTTAAATATGCTTTGGAAGATCTTATTCCATGCATAAGTACTGGACCATGACAATACTATTGTTATGTCGAGGTTTGGTCCTTAAAGAATTGAAATAAAAGCTTAGGAATTAATCGGGATTCCAATTAACTCCAACCAAAGAATTACTCTAAACCCAAGATGAATCTCCATGGTGATATGTGTGTAGTTAAATCACATCGACCCTTTTATCTCATATTTCTCAAAATCCACTTGGTCACTCATTTTTTTAGGCTATTTCAACTAAGTCATTGTTTTAAACTATTTTCAAAACCAGCCCCTCTCTTAGTCATTTTTATTAAAAATACACACAATAAACCTACCAACGCTCCTTGAGAGATGACCTAGGGTATTCCCTAGACTATAAATAAACCTAAAAAATATAATCAATTTGAAGTGTCATGACAACGCGGTCAAATTTTGGCGCCGTTTCCGGGGAGCGCTTTGGTTTTTTGTGCGTGTTTTTGATAATTGTTTTGTAATTTTTGTGAATATTTGATTGTTTTATCTTCTACCTTTGAATTTATTTTTGTGTTATAATTTATTTATTGTGTAGGTTGTTTTTATGAAGTGTTCTACTCCGGGAGACCTACAAACTTTCGAACTCGAACCGGAGAGGATCCTACATCAACGAAATCGAGACATACAAGACCACACTTTGAACGAGGAGACATCAAATCTTAAAATTCTTCTTGATCCTTCTTCTTCATCTGAAACCAAAGTTAAAATTGAACATAACTTGTATAACATGGCTGAAAATAATAGAACACTAAAAGAACTAACCTCATCTGATTTTGATATCCAACCCACTTACATTCAATTACAAGGTGAGGCACCCAATTTTGAACTAAAATATTGTTTAATTCATTTATTACCAAGATTTCATGGACTGCCTAGAGAAGATCCACATAAGCATTCAAAAGAATTTCATACTGTGTGTTCAACCTTAAAACCTACTAATGTGGATGGAGAACAAGTGAAGCTTATGGCATTCCCATTTTCATTAGAAGACACTGAAAAAGATTGGTTATACTATGTCAATTCACCAATTAGGGGTTGGGCAGACATGAAATGACTTTTTCTTGAAAAATACTTCCCAGCCTCTCGAACTGCAACTATAAGGAAAGAAATATGTGGTATAAGACAATCTCAAGGGGAAACATTACATGAATATTGGGAATTCTTTAAAAGGTTATGTTCAAGTTTCCCACACCACCGAATAAGTGATCAACTTTTAATTCAATATTTTTATGAAGGTTTGATTCCTATTGATCTAAATATGATTGATGCTACTGCAGGTGGTGAATTGGTAAATAAGACCCCAATTTCTGCAAGAACCCTCATTGAGAACATGGCACAGAACACTCAAAAATTCGGTACACGGTCCAGTGTTCCCAATAGTGGTGTCCATGAGGTGCAAAGTACTGAGTTTGAGAAGAAGGTGGACACGAAGTTTGAAGAGGTAAGTACCCTTATACGAAAACTTTCTCTCTCCCAAGGGAAATATCAATCTCCTCCTCCCATCCATTGTGGAATCTGCTCTTCTGACACCCACTATTCTGACCAATGTCCTCAATTGAGAGAAACTTCTGATAGTTGTGAGGAAATATTTCCAGGACACCCCTTTAACCAACCCTTTAGGCAAGAACCATACTATCCATCCAACCAAGTGTGGAAGGAAAACCAAGCCTATAGTCAAGGGGGGTATTCAAACCAACCTCAACAGCAATGGAACCAACAGGGTCAGAGTAGTCATCCACCACCACCCAGAAATCCTCAACCACCCCAAAGGCCATTCCAACCACCCCCTCCAAAAACCGAGCATAGCCTAGAAGATATGATGAAGCAAATGGCTGACAATAATATCAAATTCCAAAAAACCACCAAAGTAGCCATACAAGACCTAAAGAACCAACTAGGAAAACTTGCCAACTCGGTGGGGGAAATCCAAAGTCATGGGTTTGGTAAACTACCATCTCAACCAGTAGTAAACCCTAGGTATAAAGGAAATGTTAGTGCCATCACCCTTAGGAGTGGGACACAACTCAAAATCCAAATGAACCTTCCATTAGAGTCTTCCCATCCAAAGGAAACCACCATCCCAACTACTGAAAATGGTCCAAGAGAAGAAAACCCTTTTCTTGAGAGAAGCCCTTCCAAAGTAAAGACGGTGGATGTTGATGAGTCACCTATCCCAACCATTCCTCTTCCATTTCCTCAAATGGGTGTCCAACCTAGGAAACAAAAAGAAAATGACCTTGATAAAGAAATCGTGGAAACTTTCAAGAAAGTACAAGTTAGCATTCCTTTAATTGATACTGTGAAGCAAATTCCAAGATATTCCAAGTTTCTGAAGGAGATGTGTACACACCGAAGGAGGCTTCGTGGTTATGAGAAGGTGAGCCTGGGGAGGAATGTTTCAGCATTGATAGAGCCATCACTTCCCACCAAGTCCAATGATCCTGGGACATTCTCGATTCCGTTCACCATAGGGGAGTATTCATGTTCCAACGCTATGCTTGATTTGGGTGCTTCTATTAATGTGATTCCTCACTCTATTTACTCATCATTACATGTCGGTGAACTGAAGCCCACTGTTATTGTCGTTCAACTAGCAAATCGGAGAACAACAAACCCCTTTGGTGTGTTAGAGGATGTTCTTGTGAGGGTGCAAAATTTAATTTTTCCTGATGATTTTTATGTTCTTAAAATGGAAGATGAAAGGATGAATGGACATGCCCCAATTATATTGGGGAGACCTTTCTTGAAAACCGCCAAAACCATAATTAATGTCCATAATAGTACATTATATATGGACTTTGGTGGTAATACTGTCCACTTCAATATTCGTGATGCCCTGAAGCACCCCTCAGAAGAACACTCCTCTCTCTCTATCAATTAAATTGATGTTATCCCTTCCCCTGAAACAACTTATTTTCATTCCCCTGATCCCTTTTCCGAGTTTTCTTCATTGATTGAAATGTTATGTAATGAATCATGCATTGATTGTTGTAGTGGTCTAGATAAATGTCATGCATGTTAGTTAATTGATGATTTCTTGAACACAGAGGATCACATGACCATCGATGATACTTATAAGCTTGTAAAAGCTCATTCCTCATCTGAGGATGTTACCATTGAGCAGTTAGATGAGATCAGTGACTTCTCACTTTCACACACACTTCTGTAAATCCAAAATCCCCCGGAATTGGAACTGAAGCAATTGCCTCAAGATTTAAAATACTCATATCTTGAGAATGGAAACAAGTTTCCCATCATCATTGCTAGTTCACTCCCTCCTGAGCGTGAATTGTGACTGCTTGATATTTTGATGAAGTATAAACAAGCTTTGGGATGGACACTTGCTGAAATTCTTGACATTAGGCCATCAATTTGTACACATCATATTTTATTAAATGATGAGGCTAAACCAGTGAGGCAGTCACAACGTCGACTGAACCCAAACCTACTTGATGTTGTTAAAAAAGAAGTAACAAAAGTGTTGGCTGCTGGAATCATTTACCCTATCTCTGATAGCCAATGGGTTAGTCCCGTTCAAGTAGTTCCTAAAAAAACTGGCCTTACTGTAGTTAAAAATGAAAACAATGAATTGGTTCCAACTCGTATGCAGAATAGTTGGCGTGTCTGTATAGACTATTGCCGACTAAACCAAAACACTAGGAAGGAAATTTCCCATTGCCATTCATTGACCAGATTCTAGAGAGGCTATCAAGGAAGTCCCATTACTGTTTCCTTGATGGGTATTTGGGATACTTTCAGATCCATATTGCCCCTGAGGATCAGGAAAATACAACCTTTACTTGCCCCTTTGGTACATTTTCTTATAGAAGGATGCCATTTGGTCTGTGTAATGCTCCAGGTAAATTCCAATGATGTATGGTTAGTATTTTTCAGATTACCTGGAGAATTTCATGGAAGTTTTCATGGATGATTTTACTGTTTATTTATCCTCTTTTGATGAATGTTTGAGTAGTCTTGATTCTGTCCTACATCGCTGTATTGAAAAGAATCTCGTATTAAATTATGAGAAATGTCATTTCATGGTGCGACAAGGCATAGTTTTGGGACATGTCATTTCTGGGGAAGGTATCCAAGTAGAAAAATCAAAAGTAGATATCATTTCCTCCCTACCATTCCCTAAAAATGTTCAGGATGTGCGGTCTTTCCTGGGTCATACTGGATTTTATCATCGTTTCATTTGTGACTTTAGTAAAATTGCACTCCCCCTCTCCCGATTACTCCAAAAAGAAAAAGAATTTGTTTTTGATAAAAATGTGAGGAAGCTTTCAATAAGTTAAAATGGAGTCTCACGTCACCCCCGATAATCCAACCACCTCGGTGGGATTTACCATTTGAGCTCATGTGTGATGCCTCTAACTATGCAGTTGGGGCAGTCTTGTCACAAAGGGTCGATCGAGCTCCACATGTCATTGCCTATGCCTCACGTACTTTGGACCCTGCCTAAGAAAACTACAGCACAACTGAAAAAGAATTTCTTTCCATTGTGTTTTTCTTGGATAAATTCAGGTCATACCCTCTAGGGTCCAAAGTCATTGTGTTCTCAGACCATGCAGCCCTCCGGTATCTCTTTAAGAAACTGGAAGCCAAACCACATATCATTCGTTGGATGCTCCTCCTTAAGAAATTTGATCTAGAAATTAGGGATAAAAAAGGAGCAGATAATGTGGTTACTGACCATATCAATAGGATTCTCCCATCCACGGACATTGACTCATCCCCCTGTATTCCCATAAATGAATTGTTTCCTGATGAGCAATTGTAATGAGTACAAGATGCTATTCCTTGGTATGCTGGAATTTTAAATTATTTGGTAGCGTCTTACATTCCTGCTAATTTCACCAAAAACCAGGCCGACCATCTAAAACATGAGTCTCGTTGGTACATTTGGGATGACCCCTACCTCGGGTGCACATGTAGTGATCAAGTTATTAGGCATTGTGTTTCCGATAGTGAGTTTTAGTCTGTCCTTAGGTTCTACCACACACTTGCTTGTGGGGGCCACTTTGGTCCCCAACGGACTTCTCCCAAGGTCTTAGATTCTGGTCTCTTTTGTCCCACATTGTTTTGGGATGACCATGAATATTTTAAATCTTGTACTCGCTGTCAAATAATAGGGAATGTCTCTAAAAGAAATGAGATTCCCCAACAACCCATACTCTTCCATTACATTTTTGATGTTTGGGGCATTGACTTTATGGGACCATTCCCCAATTCATTTGGGAACCTTTACATTCTTCGGGCAGTGGATTATGTTTCAAAGTTGGTAGAGGCACGAGCCACTAGGACAGATGATTCCAAGACAGTTGTGGAATTTTTGAGAACCCAAATATTTTGTAGGTTTGGATTACCTAGGTTTATCATCAGTGATTAGGGTTTTCATTTCTGCAACCGCACAATGCAATCTCTTTTGCGCAGGTATGGGGTTGGGCATCGAGTGTCTACTGCTTATCACCCATAAACAAATGGTCAAGCTGAAGTATCAAATAGAGAGGTAAAACAGATTCTTGAGAAAACGGTTCAGCCAAATAGAAAAGACTGGAGTCTTAGACTCGATGATTCGTTATGGTCTTACCGTACTGTATTCAAAACTCCAATTGGCATGTCACCATATCAGCTAGTTTTTGGGAAGAGTTGTCACCTCCCTATTGAGGTAGAGCACCGGGCCTACTGAGCTATTAAACAATGCAATTCTAATCTTTCTGGTGCAGGTATTCAAAGGAAGTTGCAGATTCAGGAGTTGAAGGAAATGAGAAAATATTCATATGAGAACTCTTGAATCTATAAAGAGCGAACCAAGGCTACACACGACCATCTCATCCTTCATCGTCAATTCCACATCGGACAGAAGGTCCTCCTCTACAATGCAAGGCTGAAGTTGCACCCTGGTAAGCTTCATTCCCATTGGTTTGGATCTTACATTTTTACCAGTGACTCTCTATTTGGTGTTGTCCAGGTTCAAAATGAAGACACCAAGCAATCCTTCACTGTCAATGGGAAGCGGCTGAAGCACTTCCATGAAGCCATTCCGGAGTCCCCAATGGAGGAACCCCATGTTCAAGAAGCGGTCTATGAATAACACTCACCAAGTTTTATCCTTCCTTCCCACAGTCTCTTTTATTACAGTGAGGACACTGCATTCTCTAGGTGTGGTGGGTGGATACATTGCTGGGATAGTTAGGAATTTTCATTGTTTTATCCTTTTGTTTTCTCTTTTTAGCCTTCTTTATGGTATTTTCATTTTTCCCCATCAACAATTTTGAAGTTCCATGATTTGACGACCATAAAGTGGGGAAAGTAAAAATACCATAACGAAGGCTAAAAAGAATATTTGTATGAATTTAACATCAGGGAGTGATTTTTTGTGAATTGGTTTTCTGTCAATGATATAAATGGTCGTATCTATGTGAAACCTTTGAGATGATTGATTCCCATTGTGTGAGTAGTTTTTGGGAAAACTGTGTCACTAATATCTCCAAAACAATTTGCACCAAACTACAAAGTGTGATTATTTCTTACTTAATATAAGGTAAATATATGTTGGGTTAATATTTTTCATCTTTAAATTATATTTTCATACTTTCGTTCCTTATCTGATCTATTTCATTACAGTACCAGATTGACCTATGCGTGTATACCTAATGCCCGACTCATATACGCCGTCAAAAAAAAATTTGTTTCTTGGGCAGGTCAAAAACCACTCCTCCTCAACCTTTGATCTTGATATAACTATTGCAATTAGTGTTGTGAGGAGATCAAATAAGGGTTGATAGATGAGTGTGAGATTTGTTCCAATTGCAACTTCAAAAAAAAATGAGGGGAGTGATGAAATGTGCAACATATGGGGATATCTAGGTCGGGAGCTTATGGTTTGACTTCTGGGAATTGTTAAATGAGTGGGTCTTGAAATATGATTGCAAAGGATGTAGGACAGGTTCGGTGACAAAATCATTTAAGCTGAAAAATGTTAAAATAACATATATTTATTGGATAGCAAGTGGAAAGAATAGCATGGAATGGTTTTCACACACACAGATGGAGATTTAGTTTCATGCTTTACTTCTGAATTCCTTTATCAATTGGGTATCATGAACCTTTTTGAATTTCGCTATGATATGATTTATGAGACATCTTTTTCTATTTTCACTAGGAAGAACTCCTTGGGGTGATTCGTACATTGATCAATTTACAATAAATAAAATTTCCTCAAATGATAAATCTTCAGGATGTTGTAAATAAATATATATATATATATATATATATATGCATCATTGTATTTGGATATGTGACCTTGCCTAGGAGTGAAAATGTTTAGGTGTGGGGGTGTGATCGTACCACGATTCACTGTTTCATTTTCACCCTTACACCGCTGTGCTAAACATATTTTGTATTAAAAATTATAAAAATATTATCAAATTGTGCTTCATTTTGGATTCAATAATTTTGTATTTATCACTATTAAATAGTTCAATGATACTTGTTTTGAAAATTACAATGTAGGTGGAGGTGATTTGGAGGGCCCTTGATGAAGTGAAAGAAAATGGGCCAAAATTGCATAGATCCATGGACAGTTGTCCACTGTTTTGAATATTACACGAAATACGTGCCTCAAAATGGGATGCAATTTTGTGGGCCTGTTCACAATTCAATATTCTACATTTCATATTAAGTAACCCAATCCTGATTCTGCTTGTATGGGGCTCATCTAAACTGATCTGTCCAAGCCACCGAATTTGGACCAAGTCAAATGCGGTGTTCTGTATTGTATCACTATCCTGAGCTGTATTTGTCCAAACGGTTCTAAACTTTCTGTGGAGATAGTCAAGAGGTAGGTCTACAACTTTTCTATTTTCTCCAAAGAGAGATAAGACTGTCTGAATGCCTAAACGCATCGTGCAAGTGGATTGATGAAATCTGTGTGCCCAAAACCACATCCCACGTTTCCTATAAAAGGGCACCTTGGGCTCCTAATTTGTATGTTCGGACAAGGTGTTAAGTGCTGCCAATTTAGAGTCATAGAGGAGTCTCCTAATCACCTTGGAGGTTCTAGAGGCCCCTATTCTCTTAGGGTAATCAATTATGAATAAGGAGTTCCACCCGAGCTTCCTCCTCCTCCCGACGTCGAGCTAAAAGTTGGGTTTTCATTGTGAGGGAGCTACACGCATGTCAAGGGATTTCCGATGCATACATTAGCTACTGGTTTGGAGTAATTTGGGTGTTTAAACATTTCATTCAATGTATCTTATTTTATTTCAGATTTGAATGCTTGATTTGATGCATGTGAGTGTTATGCTCTTAATTTCTAACCGATCGGTGTGAGGTTTTGAGTGCGTGACTTGTGTTGTTCCGATTGGACATCACGAGAAGCCTTTTCTTACCCACCTTATGGAGATTTCAATATTATTTGGAAGATCTTATTCCATGCATAAGTACTGGACCTTGACAATATGATTGTTACGTCAACGTTTGGTCCTTAAAGCATTGAAATAAAAGCTTAGGAATTAATCGGGATTCCAATTAACTCCAACCAAAGAATTACTCTAAACCCAAGATGAATCTCTATAAACAATTAACTTGATATGTGGGTAGTGAAATCAAATCTACCCTTTTATCTCATATTTCTCAAAATCCACTTGGTCACTCATTTTTTTAGTCTATTTCAACTAAGTCATTGTTTTAAACTGTTTTCAAAACCACCCCCTCTCTTAGTCATTTTTCTTAAAAATACACACTCTAAACCTACCAACTCTTCTTGAGAGATGACCTAGGGTATTCCCTAGACTATAAATAAACCATAAAAATATAATCAATTTGACGTGTCCTGAAAACACAGTCAGCGGGCCACACTCCCCGCCCAACCTTGTCTGGAAGACACCACAGTCAACTGCCTCTTTTCAGACCAAGGCCCGGGATGGTGTGTGGATAAGATCGAGGATTGGTTTAATGAGAGAGACCAAAGAATTATTCTGAGAATCCCTTGGGTCCCTAATGCAGGCCCCGACCATCTTTTTTGGACTAATGATTCTTCAGGCGAGTACACGGTGAGATCCGGGTACAGAATGGCTCTTGGAATCCACTCTCGCGGCCATGATGTGGGACCATGGAAAGCGCTTTGGAAGCTCAACATCCCCCAAACAATATGCCAATTTTGGTGGCAGGTATGCATGGGAACCCTCCATACCATGATCCTCATCGTTTACCGACATATGTCCAGCACTGATCCATGCCCGTTCTGCCCCAATATTTCTGAAACTCCTTGGCACGCCATCATGCACTGCCCGGGAGCCAAGAAAATTTGGAATAAATGGGGCTTGGATTTTGAAGCTTCACCGGACATTGCCTCTAACCTCCCTGATCTTCTGATGCACTGGTGTTCCTCTCTCTCATCGGCTAATTCAAGCGTTCGTTGCACCATGGCCTAGATCATTTTGGTTCGGCGCAACGATTTGATTTTCCACCATGTCCATCAGCCCCCCATGTTCTGAATTGAATTAGCCAATTCATGGATTGAGGTATGGAAGGACCACAGTGGACACATTTTTCCAGACATTACCCCCTCCTGCCCCCCTCATTGGACCCACCCAAAGGAAGGGAACATTAAGCTCAATGTGGACGCTTCTCTCCCCAAGGATGGGTCTGTTTCTCTCAGCCTCCGGGATCAAAATAATCTGGGGCAGATCCTTGCCGCAAAATATGAACCACAACATGCCTTCTGGGAACCTACAGTTGCTGGGGCCAATTCCATTCTTGCAGGGATGATGCTTGTTGTGGAATGTGGATGGGCTGATATCATCATCGAGTCAGACTGCCTTTTGGTTATCAATGCCATTAACCACAATGACCCTGGACTTCAGGCCTTTGGATTCATCATCAGGAGAATCCGCTCACAGCGCCAATGCTTCTCTTGTTGCACCTTCTCCTTTACCAAAAGGGAGGGAAATAATTCGGCCCATCAGCTGGTGGCCTCAGGCCCCTTCGATGTCAACCAACTATGGCTGGAAAACTTCTTTTCTTGGCTCTGCTTATGTACAACTACTGATTTTCATCAATAATTTTATCCTCATTCTTTAAAAAAATATTTTTATATGTCATCATACCATTAGAAATCACTCACTAAATAGAGGTGCTCATCAGGAAATAAATCACACAAATTTTTTTGATGTGATTTGGCTTTCAATTCCATCCTAGAGAGGTGATCAGCTACAGAAATTTTCAACACCATTTTTATCCATAATGATTAAATCCAACTCTTGAATAATAAGCACACAACTAATCAATATATCATTGGAATCTTGTTTTTGGAAAAGGTCTTTCAGGGTGGACGTGCTGGTGGATAAAATAATGTTTGATCCTAAGAGATAAGACTTGAATTTATCTAAGGAAAATACAAAAAAAATCTTTCTTAGATATGGTTTATATTATATGTCCATCATTTAATGATTTGATTTTATAATCAATGAAACATGGAGTTTTCTCACACCATTGTCCTAATTCTTCTCCTACAATGATGTCACTAGCATCAAACATGAGCTCAAAAGGAAGTTTACAATTGAGAGAGTGCATGCTTTGTGGATAGGTAAGAGCTGACTTGAGTGAAGAAAATGAATCCTCATAATATTTCGTCCATCAAAATGAAGCATCATTCACCAATAGAGCACAAAGTGGTCAAGAAATAGAGCTAGAATATTTAAAAAACCTTATATAAAATTCAGCTTGTCCTAAGAAGGACCTCACTTCCTTGTCTTTTTTTGGAGAGTGAATGTGATGAATGATGTCGACCATAGATTTATCAACTTCAATCCCTATACAAGATACCATATGTCCAAGAAAAAAATCCTTATTTTACCATGAAATGACATTTTTTCCAATATTTGATGAGATTATTATACTCACATCTTGACAAAACCCTTTCAACATTCAGAAGGAATACCTCAAAAGTATCCCCAAAGATGGATAAGTCATCCATGAAGAGCTCTAAACAATCTCCAACCAAGTCCGAGAAGATTCCCATCATGCACCACTTGAAGGTACCAAGGGAATTACATAACCCAAAGGGCATGCGCTTGAAGAAACAAGTGATGAATGGAAAAGTGAAGGTTGTTTTTACTTTCTCCTGTAATGATACATCGAATTGATTATACCTTGAGAATCCATTTAAGAATCAATAGAATTGTTAACCCCCCACTCGCATGAGGACTTGATCAATAAAGGGAAAGGGGAAATGTTCTTCTTTGGTACAATAGTTGAGCTTCCTATAGTCAATATAGAATCTCCATCCACTATAGACCCTTGTGGGGAGAAGATCACCATCCACACTGGTGATCACAGTAATTCCATCTTCTTTTGGGACTACTTGAATTGGGCTTACCCACTCACTCTCATCTATGGGGTAGATGATACCCACTTTCAATAACTTATGTGGTTATTTCTTTACCACATCCATAATATTTGGATTGAGTCTCTATAGAGGTTGAAGACATGGTTCATATTCATATTCCAGAACAATCCTATGAGTTTCAATGAGTGGTATAATCCTAGGAATATCATAATGCTTCCATCCAATTGCTTTCTTATGCTTTCTTAGTACATCTAAAAGAATCATCTCCAGATTAGATTCAAGAGAGGAATAGATGAAAACATGAAAGGCTTGATTTTATTCTAAGAAAGCATACTTGAGTGATTAAGGTAGGACCTTGAATTTGAGATCATATTGGTTATCACATTCCAATAAAGGATGAGAATTTTAATTTAACTATGTTTCTTTTTTCTGATTTCATGACAGAATTGGTTCCTTGTGAACAGAATTTTCATCCACTAAATTGGCCAGATCAGTGCCATGAATGGTTATAGAGTCAATTTTATTGATTTAAACAATGGTATCATTGATCTATGATTCGAGGAAATCATAAAAAGAGAAATATGAAAGTGATTCAATAAAAATAGAAAAATTTACCTCATGTGAACAAAGAAAATAAATCTGTTATTGACATAAACATCCTTTAATAATCCCTTGATGTTCCTCATGTTCACTATGCACACTACCTATAAAATTAACATCATGGATATCTTCATCATCCCCAATTTGTGAGTTTTTATTGTATATTTTCAATTCTAGACTCTTTTTTCCAATGATAATGGTCATGGTCCCATTTCAGACTTAGATAACAGAGTTGATTGTTTCAAGGAAGGGATGACCCAAGATGATCAGGGTTTTCTCCCTAAGACCTAAGCTTTGGTCATTGTCAAAGACAATGTTATCATCTTGGTAAATTAAATATTTATCTTTCACCAAAACATCTTTTAGTATTCCCTTAAGAAATCAAACACTACGATCAACAAGTTGAAGAGTGATAGAATTCTATTGGAGTTCTTAGATCCCTACCTGAAAATATATGGAATAAAGAATGAGGTTCACACTGGCTCCCAGATCACAAAGGGTTTTGACAACATTGTTCTCTCCTATCTCAACATTGATTTATAGAAATTGTGGATCTTTCAACTTTAGAGGAATGGTCTCATAAATAGTGGTACTCACATTAGCATCTAAAAGGACATTGTTTTTATGTGAAAATTTCCTTTTAAAAGTGTACAATTTCTTATGATACTTTTAGTAGGCAGGAATGGTTTGGATTGTATCTTTAAGGGGGGGGGGGTGTTCAAATTAACTTGAGAGATGATTTCCCTCAAAGTATCATTTAGTTCTGCTTTAGTTTTTACTCTAATGCATTGAGGGAATAGAGCAGGTTGTTTGATTGTTTTTGTGGTTGTAGTTCCATCACATTCACATTGGGGTTTCTAGGATCTGTGGGTATTTGATCATCATTTTCATGAGTTGTTAAATATTTTAATGGTTCTAGAATGGCTTGTTCAGGTTTCTCAATGGATTTCCCAGTTCATAAAATAGTCACTGCTTTTCGTTATTGATGAGCAGTTTGTGTGTAAATAGATTCTTTCCTTAATGTTGAGGATAGTACTGCCAAAGTAGATATTGGTTCCTTTACTATTTTAATGGTTTTTAGTTCATGTTTAAGGGATGAGACTTCTGAGTTAATTTTCTCCATTTGTTTACAAAATTGCTAAAGGATATGAAGAGGGACACATTGAGTTGGGGCTTGTGCTAGTTTTTTTAATCACGAGAGGATACTTTGGATGATAGATTGGTTGTTGGTATTAGACGAGAGGATGTTGGTATTGTGATGGTTGTGGTTGGAATGGGTTATGGTTTTGAAATTTTAGTTTAGGGTAATGGTTTATTCCTTTTGGTTGTCTTGGATGTTGGTTTGGTTGTTGGTTATCTTTCCAACATTATCCTGGATAGTCATTGTACCTTGGATTGAAGGTGTTTTGATACTGTGGCTTTTGAAATTTCAGATCATTTACCTCCCATGGTTGTCCTCCTAGAAGAACCTCTATAATGGAAGGGATGGTTGGGTAGTTTGCAACCTTGTGGTCATGTTTTTCATAAATTGTGACAAGAGGGTCAAGAGTTTGAATTTCATGGACTATCCTAAGATCAATCTCCACGACCATCCTAGTGAGTGTGGAAAGTTTCTCCATAAGGCATTCATCCAACTAAGTGTGTGAATTCCACCATATTTTGGTCGATTCTCATAGTAAGGTGATGTCCCCTAGGTTTTTTATGTTCAGAAAGGCATTCTAGATACTCATATACATCATTTGGGGCTTTGTTTTTATAGGCCCTAATACACATCATGTCAGTGAATTGTTTCTTCCCAGGGACCAACCCTTAGATAATTCAAACTTGTTCTAGGATTGAAAATCCATGTTGAGTTACCATGTTGAGTGTGTCATTGAACCTTTCCTAGGTTTCATAATATGACTCCCATTATTTTTCAGAAATGTTTTGGATGCTCTTTTTAAGTTGAATTGTTATGTGATGGGGTAAGTATTTTTTGTATAATTATCGTTGTAATTGTTCCCAATAATTGATGGATGAGGTTCAAAAATTGTTTAACCAAATATTTTCTATATCCTTATTTGAAAAAATAAAAGATCCCAATATTAGAATACTCATGTTGATGTGGTGGGCACATGGTTTCAACATTATTGTTGACCTCTTTGACACGAGGGTATGGCATTTCTGACTCCATCCATTGGATGGATGGAAGGTGGTTTAGAACATTCGGTTTGAAGATGTAGTTAGATCTCTGAGGGAATTGTGTATATTTGTTGATGGTAAATGGTCTAAGAAGGTGTGAGGAAGTCATTCATGGTGTGATTGACTGCATTCCCCATGTCTGGGGCTGCCTCATTTGGGTTTCCATTTTTGTTCACACCTGGGTTTATGAGTTGGTTTCATTGAAGACATTCAATTGAAATGAATGAAATTTATGACTCTAGAGTATTAGGATGATTATGATCTATTATAAATAGTTCCCTAGGTGTACTTGGCTCCCCAAACCCAGGATTATCCACCCAAACTAAATGGTTTGATTGGTCACGAGTGTAGGCAGACATGTGACAAAATAAAAAAATGAGAAAGTTAAAATATTGGGGAATTAAGATGAGAAAAGAAGAAATGGGGGGAGAATATAATGGG
Organism: Viscum album; assembly: GCA_963277665.1. Taxonomy (NCBI): domain Eukaryota; kingdom Viridiplantae; phylum Streptophyta; class Magnoliopsida; order Santalales; family Viscaceae; genus Viscum; species Viscum album. Next base: position 6,629 of record CAUJRU010001204.1, on the reverse strand, counting down.
TTTGAGATTACTTACTTGGGACCCCTGAAATGGCACCAGAATTTGGCCTCGCCCAAATTTACCCAAGATTTTAGGGTTAACAGGCCGCTTGAAGTTTAGCTTGGGTTGTTGAATTCTCAGAGACCTAATAAGTATCTTAAAAACATGTAAATAATATGAATTGTTTTTGGATATGATGTGGACAGATTAGGTTTATTTTATATGGGTTTATGTGAATTCTAAGAGACATAAGGGATGTTAAATTAATAGAATGGTTGATCCTAGGTTATTAAAAGGGGTGAATTTGATGAAATTCATTTTTAACGATTTCAATTTATTATATTTGAGATGGATTTATTCTAGAAGATCAAAAAACATCATCACCTACTGATATAATACAATCACACCATAATACTAATCTCGTATAAACTTGGAGGATCATATTTATGAGCACTCCAAGAAAAAATTATGTATTAGCACTTAAAGTATGTGGCCATAAAATTAAACAAGGACGAAGAATCTCTAAAATCATCAAATAAATCATTCAATTAAAATAAGATATTATACATTAATGGTGTGATAAATAAAATTAAATCTAGCAACTTTATACTCCCTTGGATCAAACTATATGTTGGTTATCCCTACATTGATGCTATGGTTTCAATGGAAGTGGGAGGTAGACTCATGATGGAGGAATTGTAGAAGTAATGAAAAAAATAATAATAAAATAATCACTCCACCATTGTGTGAATAATTTCTCATTTTTTGGTGTCAATAAATTCACACAGCGTGGAAAGAATATCAAAGTGAAAAGGAGAAGAAAAGAATAATAGGATAAGAAAAACTTTTATTAAGAAACTAAGATGAATAAAAACAACTTACATTTGATGAAGAACATTATAATTGAAAAGTGGAATCATAACATTATAATGAAATAAGGAATCCAAGATGATTAAATCCTTCAGTTCCACTACCTTAAATAGGAATTTTATGAGACTTGGGACTAGCCTCCAATGGTGAATGTCACCCCCTTGATTATGGTAGTCTTAGGGTGGTGGAATGCTTGTGGAACTTAGACTTTTCCACCCTTGACACGAAGTGGAAGGTAGCTTTCTAACACCAAAAAGACGTGTCTAAATGACCTTCTAGATGACCTAGTTAGAGTTTTCCATAAAGGAATATAATGTAACTCTCTATGTCTCATAACCTCTTGTAAATTTCATCCCAATTGGACTTTTTTGGATGTTATTATCAAAATAGTGGGCTATTTTTCTAAGCCACGGAATCAAGACCATAATTTTATCTCCAAATTCGGCCGCATGAAACTCAATTTAAACTCTGACTTAGCTCTTGGAACTATTTGATGAAATGTTTCCATTGAGAACCCCTATCTTCAATTCAATTTTCAGAATTATGGGGCTTTATCTTAGCAGTTACAGTCTCTTTATAGGGCCGATGTCCAGTTTTCCTTTCCCAAAATGTTTTTGGTTCAAGGACAACATTGGTTTTCTTCTAATGTGAATATTCTTGTGAAACTAGAAAAAAGAAATATTCTATATTTATTGGTATAACTTCAAATAAAATCAAGGCCATTTTGTATTTTAGGACGTGTTCAAATATGTGCCAAGTAATAGTTCACATTAATAAGGAATTACAATCATAATGTGAAATAATTTTCAAATTGTAAAATGAACTAAAATGGTGTTTATACATAATTAATCTCATGAATATTATAAATAATAACAATGAATATTAGCCAATTTTAGTGGCCAATCACCCCCCCCCCCCGAACATGAATTTTTCTAGTCCAAAGAAATAATTATCTCAAAAATATGAAATTCGAATTCTCTTTTCCAAAAAAACATTATAAATTCTTAGCAAAAGACCTCATACCAAAAAATTATGAAACCCATAAAAATAATCTAAAAAAAGATAGTCCCATAAACATATCTCATTCAGATTCCAATTCCTTTGTTCAAATTCATTTCCACATTTCATCCAATTTCAATAAACTATGATGATGTGTTGTGTGTTAAAAAAGGAATGGGGGTTTATTTTTATTCAAGTGGAAAATTAAGGAAGCTATAGGTGGAATCACATTTCAATATTAAGATGAGTCTTCAATTTTTTTTATTGTGTTTTTTTTCAATTTTTCCATTGTAAATGAAATTTCACTCAATAGAGTCAACACATGTAGCGTGACTTAGTCGATGAATCCTAGGCTCAAAAACCTTAGGGAACCAAGTGAAGCACACGTACTCAAGAATCATATCGAGTTATCTGAGTTGAAAAAATGTCAAATTTAAACAAATAGTGATAAAATTACTATCCCTGGGCCAGAAAACCAGGGAGTCGTGATCCCCAAGTGTAGAAATCCAGACATTATGTTATTTTATTTCTCTACATGAATATTTATGGTTTTTATTATTTTGATTTTTTGAATACTCATATTTAAACTAAAATGATCACTAAACCTATGCTATTTTTTGGGGGACACCATGAACTCAATCTAATACCCCACTTCCCAATGGACGTGCATTGTGATTTTATTGGATGAAAATATAAACAATGAAACATCACATTGACAGCCACGCTTTACCAAATCTATGCACAAGAACATAATAGTTCATTAAAATCATAATCAAGGCATGAAAAAATATTTTGATATTCAATTTCAAGGTATGAAATTTGTATTATCATGTTGAATTTTAATGGAATTTTTCCATCCATTTATTTTTTATATTCCAAAATATTTAGTAAATTTAATTTTTTTTCTTTCAAAATCATTATTCTATTTCAACTCCCCCAACATAAAATAACATTGTCCTCAATGTTTGAAGAAAAGAAAATTCAGAAGGGGTAGAGGAAGAGAAGGTAAGTTCAAAAAGGAAATTGAAAATGAGGATCAAGGAATGAGATCACCTGGTGGTTGAAGATGAAGTTCGTGTTGCAACCATTTAATCCCTTAATATCCATGTCACTCACAATGTTCCCTAGTGGAAAAGGAAGAAAATAAAAAACCAAAATAAAAAAATGATATATATATATATTTATTTAATAAAAAAGTAAAATATAAGTATATATATACAGAAATTATACAATAAGGAAGCACTATAAGTTGTAGGTTAGTGGTAAGAACGCTCTTCTTTCTCCCTTTGGTCCTGGGTTCGAGTCCCCATGGATTCGCCGGCTGTGACGAGGTTTGTCCCATGAACTACAATGTGTCCTTTTATATTTTTTAATTATTATTATATTTTTATTGTATTTTTATTTGAACCTACAAACACATAATATAAAATTAAATAAACTGATGATACATTGTATTCTTTTTGAATTTCTGGGTACGGTATTACTCAAGGATTACAAAACATGACACAGATGAATATGGCTCTCCCCTTTCGTACCTATACATATTCATAATAAAAGAACAGGTCAACAGTCTAGTTTTTAAAATATCATAATGATTCATTAATCCTATTTAAAAAAATGATTCACAATGACTGGAAACATGAATACCATGGGTTTCCTTCTGTGAAAATCTTTTGATTAGCGTCATTAACCCAACACAGATCCTAAATCTATTAATTTTTTCCCGGTTCAAATTTTGGATCAGTTAACTAAATCATTGTTTCTTATTTATTAAATTATTCAAATAATGGTTTTAACCTATGACCATTGACTATAAAAATGTGACCATTTGTGGGATAATGAATATCTACTGCCCCATGGGGGTAAAAATGATGCACTATGAATGTACCAGACCATCTAGACCATTACTATCTCGGGTGTAAATGAAGATTCGATCTATATAGGAGAATTAATTTTACATGTTCAATGTGTTTAACAATGAGATTCATATAATGGTATGCTAAAACACTATCTTTATGTATCCTGGATTTTTCATAAGCCTCCATCCTCTATTCTTCAAGTTCATTAAGATCCAATTTTCTCTGTGCTTCGGCCAAAGAAATGTCAAAATTTATTTTTTTATTTCCCAAAATACCTTTTTCTCAATTTAAATAGGTAAATGGAATTATTTCACATAATGAAACCTATATTGTGACATTCCTATGTTGGTTTTAAATGTTGAACGATATCCCCAAATAGTTTCCAAGAGTTACTCGGACCTTCCATTCATAGAGGGATTCACATTTTTTTCAGGAATTTTCTTAATCTCTGTATTTGTTAACACATCTTGACCATTGAATTGAGGATGGTATGCAGTGGAAACATTATGAGAAATCCCATACTTAGACATGAGTGAATATAATGGACGGTTGCATAAATGTGTTCCTCGATCAATAATTAAAGCCTTAGGAATTCCAAATCAAGAAAATATGTACTCTTTCAGAAATGGGATCACAACATGATGTTCATTGGACAAGGTGGGAATGGTTTTAACCCATTTTGAGACACAATCTATATCTATGAATATGTATAGGTAACCCCTTGAGCTTTAGATGGGTCCCATGAAATCAATTCCCCAACAATCAATGATTTCAATGACCAGAATGGGAGTGAGAGACATCTGATGTCTTTTGGTAATGGATACTATTTTTTGACACTGAGGGAAACATTTGTAGATTTGGAAGGAACCATTAATGAGGTTAAGCTAGTAGAAACCACATTGGGGGACCTTTATAGTGGTTTTCTTTTAGAAAAAGTGTCCTCCTCATGCCACTGCATGAAATAATTTTAGAATGGACTCTTGCTCAGGCTCAGGAACAAATCTCCAAATGATTTGATCCGGACAGAACATGATGAGGTAAGGATCATCAAACACATTGAGTTTGAAATCATAAATGAATTTATTCTTCGCTTGGGTCTGGAGGAATTTTGGAATGTCACATGTAACAAAATATTTATCTATGCTATCCTACCAAGGGAAATCGCTCATAGAATAGAGGTTCTCATTGAGAAATGAATCAGACACAAAAAGGTGATGTGAGTTGTCTTTGAACTCTATCCTTGATAGGTGATCAACTACAACATTTTCATCACACTTTTTATCCTTAATGGTAAAATCAAACTCTGGAAGAAGAAGGACCCATCTAATCAATCTATCCATGGAATATTTTTTTTGGAAATGGTATTTTAGGGATGAATAATATTTGAATACAAAAATGGATGATCCTAAGAGATAAGACCTGAATTTCTCTGTGTAAAAGACAACATAAAGAAACTCATTCTCAGTTATGGTGTAGTTTATTTTTCCATAATTTAATTATTTTCTTCTATAAGAAATGAGAAATGTAGTTTTCTCACACCATTTTCCTAATGCTACTGCCACGACGAAGTCATAGCATCACTCATGAGCTCAAAAAGAACATTCCAATTTGGAGTTTTCATGATAGGTGGAGAGATAAGGGCTGACATGAGTGTAGAGATTTATTCCTCACTATATTCATTCCCTATAAATGGAGCGTCATTCTACAATAGATCATGAAGTATTCAAGAAATAGATATGAAATTCCTAATGAACCTTATATAGAAACCAACATGTCCTAAAAAGGACCTCACTTCGTTAACAATTTTAGGAGAGGGAAGGTGATGAATTATTTTGAACTTAGCTTTATCAACTCCATCCCCTCTACCAGATACCAGATGACATAGAACAAGTCCTTATTTTACCATGAAATGTCATTTTTTCCAATTTTGGATGGTATTCTTATCCTCACTTCTTATAAAAATCATTTCAACATTGAGAAGGCACCCATAAAAAGTATCCCCAATGACAGGGAAGTTATCCATGAAGTCCTATAAACAATACCCCACCATGACTGAGAATATTACAATTATGCACCCAAGGAAGGTATCAGGGGCATTACATAACTGAGAGGGCAGGTGCTTGAAGGAAAAAGTGCTGAATGGACATGTGAAGGTTGTCTTTACTTGATCCTATAAAGAGAACACAATTTGATTATACCCTGAGAATCCATCTTAGAAGCAATATAATTGATAACCAACCACTTGCCCGAGGACTTGATCAATAAAGGGAAAGGGGAAGTGGTCATTCTTGGTACCAGATTTGAGTTTCCTATACTCAATACAAACTCTCTATCCACTATTGACATGTGTGGGGTAAAGGTCACCATCATCACTGGTGATCCCTTTTATTCATGATTTCTTTGGTACAACATGAATATGGATAACCTACTCACTATCAGCTATGGGGTAGATGATAGCTTCTTTCAATAACATGAGTAGTTACTTCCTTGCCACATCAAAAAGATAAAGATTGAGTCACTACTGAGGTTGAATAAATTGTTTGGATTCAGATTCAATAATAATCCTATGAGTTCCAATGAGTGGGATAATGCATAGAATATTATAAAGTCTCAGTCCAATTGCTTTCTTATGATTTCTTAGGACATCCTAAAGCATTATCTCTTGATTGGATTCAAGTGAGGAAGAAATGAAAAAAATTAAAGGATCGATTTTCCCCTAAGAATTCATACCTGAGTGATGAAATTAGGACCTAAAATTTGAGATCAGATTGGTTTTCAATTTCCAATAAAGGATGGGAATTTTTATTGAACTTAGTTTATTTTTTCTTATTTCATGATAAAATTAAATCCTTGTGAATTGAATTTTCATCCACTAAATTGGCTAGATTAGTGTCATTATTGGGTATGGACTCAATGTTATTG